>JAWPHD010005336.1:0-165915 GCA_037043455.1 Cyrtodaria siliqua | reverse complement strand
GTCTACACATTCCAACCAGATGTGTTTGACCGTTAACGGTGCAAAGCAGGGTGTAAATTCTGGTAACTGCTCAGCTTGTAATAAATATGAATGATTATAACGTGTATGCCCTATCCTGCACTGGGCTAGGACAACTTCTTCTCGATGAATGGATCTACAAGAAGAACGCCATTTTCCAAGTAACGGTTTAATTGAATGGAGTTTATTGTTAACTGACAAATCCCAAGCGGCTTGCGAAGAGTTACGAATATAATTTTTATGTGTTAATACAACTTTTATAATCAGTATAAGGTAATGAAGTAATCCTAATTCTGCTTTAGCAGCACTATCGGCTCTATCATTACCACGTATTCCTACATGGCTTGGAAGCTTGGAAGCCAGCAGAAAATAATAACATTATCAACTATAAGAGAATTGTACTTTTCTAAAAGTTGAAGCACAACTGGGTTATCATGTTTCATATTACCCAGTGCTTGAAGAGATGAAAGGGAATCAGAAAAGATTATGTAAAATAAAACCGGAATAGCAGCACTATCAGCTCTATCATTACCACGTATTCCTACATGGCTTGGAAGCTTGGAAGCCAGCAGAAAATAATAACATTATCAACTTTAAGAGAATTGTACTTTTCTAAAAGTTGAAGCACAACTGGGTTATCATGTTTCATATTGCCCAGTGCTTGAAGAGATGAAAGGGAATCAGAAAAGATTATGTAAACCGGAAAAATTGGTATATACAAAATTTGGAACTGGCAAAGGCAAGTTTTTACCCTGGCCATTTCAACTGAACAAATTCGATATTATAGGGATTGGTGCTTATTAATAAAGAAAAACTTTTTTGTTCAATGGTTCTTGCAAAGAAGATTGTTTTGTTCTTTTATGATAATGGCGCATTTACCAAATTGTAACAAATATGGAAACCATTGGTCTAAGTATCATGCATGTGAAATTTGGTCACAATTGATCAGGTGCTTTCTGAGAATAAATTGTTTAAAGCAAAAAAAGTTAACGACCAACGGACGATCCCAACAGGTCGCCTTTCAGCTAACATGGGCTAAAAACATAAACACGTAATGTTTTCTCACCAAATACATCAAGAATTTAAATACATTTTACAAATATTAATTCAAGAATCAAACCTTAATGACATCACCATCTCAAATTCGTCACTATCATCCTCATACTCTTCAAAATCTTCATCTGTTGTACATGGAACATACGTGACATCTTACCTATTATCTTGTTCCACTTCCTATGAAACTCTGTATTATGGCAAATAATACGTTATTATTGCTTTTATACTCATAGGTGAAAACACATCTGTACAACAGTACATGAATAAAATCCTACATCGTGTAGGTATTTCTTTATGCTGAGCTATACTTATAGGGAAACGGACATATTTATTGTGGGCAGCTTCATTGTTATTTCTACCTTTGTCTGATAAATATACATGTAAGGTTTACGTTGAAGCTGCTAGTAAATGTACAGTATCTGTAAAATAATTAATTGCCATTTTCACTTGCACGACAAGTCTGCAGTTGCACGTAACACAACATTTAACAACAACAGACATTAGAACTTTCGCAAAAAATGTGTACAAATGTAAATAAAAAACATGAGCAACAAACTCTCGATTAAATTTATTTATCGACCCATTGTTGTGGTTTTAACAAATGGTAATAAATTCCTGAAAAGCGATATATGCTTAACAGTTTGTAATGCATGCACATAATGAGAATTTTTTTTGTGTGTTTTTTACACCCGGGAAATTACAAATTACAATAAAAATGAACAATTTGTCAAAAGTACACATGCAGTTTTAGTTCTTATGTAAGTCAAATGTTGTGGTCTAGTGGTAGCGTATAGGAGCCAAGATTGAAGGGCCGTGGGTTCGATACCCGCCATGAAAATATGTCCCTTTCTGCATGTGTTTTAACTTTAGTAGTCATTGTACTACCAAGGAACACACTGACAATGATTAAAATAAGTTCAGACACCTTTTATTTTAGTATTTCATAGTTGTCTTCCGTGGCTTTTAAGTCACAGTTGAAAAAGGAGACAAAAAAGAGAGACAATTTTGTTAAAATCCACATAATGTAGTTATAAGTTACTGTGCTCTGTATTCAATAGTATTGTTCTTTTTATTTCTATCAAGTTTCAAGCAGCATTCACACATTTTGAAATTACAGTCCAAAATGAAAAAAATAAACAAAAATGGTAGAGCTGCTGGTTATAAATGCCTGTGTGTAAGTTAAAGTAAATATAACTACATGTGAGGGTTTTTGTGGCCAGTGGTATGTATTTGGGATGTATTTGGGACAAAAACAGCAGAATATATTTGATGTAGTAATGTATAAAAAGGGACATAACTATGCAAACAGGAATGGCAGAATTATGAAATCTGCACTTTGCATTCTATTTAAATGTATGCAAATAATTAGTGTTGATGTTATTAGTCATGCAACTAAATTATATACATATGTTGCTTTAAGTTAATCAGCGAACCTGAACAAAGTGCGATAGACATCATACTCTTCCTGCCAAGAAGAAAGATAAAAATATCGGACAGGGAAAGCAGCATTCATGGACGACAATCAACAACAAACACGCCAACAGACAATCGAGAAGGCAAAAGTAATAAACAATTCAAACGACATCACAAACACAAAAGCGTTGACAATAGGGCTACCGCCTTGGAACGGTCAGTGGCAACAAAGGCCACTGGAGGTTTAAACCGGTTCAAGGGTGCACCAAACCTCACACTTACCCTACTGTCATCCCATTAAAACAGGACAGTGTGAATAAAGAAATCCCCGCCATGATCTAATCTCTAACCAACAAGGCAGCATCAATAGGCAATATAAGTAAAACACAAATATGCTCGTATAAATATAATACAAAAAAAAACCAATAGCCTAGAAAGCCACAATGGAGGTACTCAATGACTTGGCAGAAGTCAGAGCAACAAGAGAATACACCATTAAGGGCACGACAGGAAAGATCATAGACAAACATCAAACGCTACCGTCCCAATGGGCTTTAGGTAGGCGTCATCATAGGGTCCACAGCCTGTCCAATAGTCGAGCTTGCTACCGACTGAGCTAAGCGGGTCAGATGCTCTGCTTTCTTACGGACAGTATCCCTTTAATGTCGGATTTATGGTAGTAAACACTGATGGTAAAAGAAAGAAGTACAACATACCTATCCGAAATATCGGACACATCAATGGATTGCATTCTTGGCCTTGGTCAACAAAGGTGTGGATGATACGGTCCTATATTTTGCATTTTGCGTCACAGTCATTTTTCGACTCATTTTCCTCCTAAAATAAATTGTATATTCTTATAGCAGTATCAGATGTTTTTTATGACGAAAATGTTTCAGACAAAATATTCTATACAAGTGTCTGTTAAATCAATTGCTTTTCAAAAATGAAACAGTCGTGATAGCTCCTCTCAGTGTTTAAAGACACTAACCCGCCAAATAACACATATAATAGTGTATATATTTGCTAATTAAAACTCACGGGTTCTTAAAATACCAGTGATTGAATATGTATATAGATGAATTTTCAGTTGGTATTATCTCTTAATTTGATGTTGCAGTTTTGGCGTTTGGTCTGGCTGGTTAGATCCGTTTATATTCTGTCTATACTCAGAGTATAGTTCGTTTCTCAAAATATGTAAGTTATATATACATTTCTCTTTGCCAGAACGTCTATCCAGCTGGCTTGCGGAACGTCGGTGTTTCTAACCAGGTGCCTGCCCGTGCACGAAAATTGCCCGGAGGGGCACCTGGGGTCTTCCTTCACCAGTGGAAGCTGGAAAGTCGCCATATGACCTTAGCTGTTGGTGCGACTATAAAATATAATTCAATTCAATTCAATTCGCCAGAACGTTTAAAAATGGTGTAGATATATTGTTCAAAGTGGCTGTTGTTGGCGGGATAGCTACTTTAAAGCGAAAACGAACATTGTGTTTTCCCCGTTTATCTCCACCCATCCCATACCCCATACTTGTTCAAGAAAAACACAATACGGTACATGAAACTTCTAATTCTATAACTTCTATTTGTTTATTACAAAAGCTATGTCTATGAACTGTAAGTAAAAATGTGCTTATACACATACATGTATCTATAAAACAAGAGGTCCTATGGAGTCCACTCTACTTGCTAGCAATTGCTATTATAAAAGGCCTGCTAATCCACATATTTTAATTTTGATATTATTCCAACCGCCACTGATATAAACACGTGACAAAGTTTGGTAAAGATCATGAGTGTTAACAAAGTATAGCATTTTTAAATAACTCAAGGGCCATAACTCTGTAGTTTCTAGTCCGACATGGCCAGTTTTTCAATCTGTCCACATTTTCTTGTATGACCGGCGTAACTTCATAACATAATACTCAGTTTTCAAACTCAGGACACGAAAAGTCTGCTCGCATAACGAGTGCTTATTGATGCAGGATGAAAAGAAATTAGATACAATCATGTAAATTCTTTTACAATTTATCAATTTCACCATTGAAATAATAAATAAGACGAGTAAGAGTAAATCAGGAACAAATTTTCCTGCCCTGAAACTTATCAGAATATATGATTAGACATGTATTAGAAAACTCTTATTTTATAAAGCATTGTAATTTCTCTGTATATATACATGTGTATCCACATTTTAAAGATGTAAACCAAACAAGACAAAATGTTAATTTTGTTTTCCAATAAAGATATCATACGATTGAGTGCCAAAACCTGTTGAATTTTTTTCAAAATACAGTGCTAATCAGTACACTCCAGATGTGATCTGGGTTGTTATCGGATTAAGTTTTTAAAATATTTTTTAAGGTTTCAGTTGCCGTTCCAATTCTCTAACTCACATATAACCAATGTTGCCTATGAAATGAAATTAATCTTATCGGCCTTTCATTACAAAAACATTCCACTGCTTCTAATCTCACAAAATTTGATAAATGATTTTTTTTCTATTTCAAGTCAAAAACAAATTTGCTGAATCTAAAAAAAATTTAAAAAAAAAATGTTTTTAACGACGTTGTTAATTAGTAATTCTTCCGCATATGCATATGTTTATATGGTTCATATGCATATGGTTCCCGCTTGATCATCGCATCCCAATATAATACACTTATAATGCATGTTACAAAATTTACGTGGATGCAAACATACTATTACTAATGTCCCCTTTTGGTGCCCCTTTCACGTTGTCTCCAGTGCAAGCTTAGGCCTAATTTGTGCTGGGAAAATGGGTCACACCCAACCCAAGAATTGTTACAGTTGGTATTATTTACCCCCAAATGAAAGTTCTGCCAAAATGTACTGTATCGTTCATCGATAAATATACAAAAACAACAGAACTGTCCGAAGCCTTTTCAAAACTTACAACTTCAAAGTTACAGAAGCAAAACATGATAATTTTTACCAACCATGCTCCGAAAACAGCACTTGCAACTTGATCGTTTCTGGCAGCCCCCATCTGTTTTTATTTCTGTCCACATCTTCCAGTTTTCTTGGCTTAGCATCACCTTGTGTCGCTCATTCTCCCATTTTCGTTTTTGTCCTTTTCGTTTTTCCTGCGTCGGATGCGCTGCCATTTTATACTGTTTGACCCAACCTACTGTTATTAAAATTTGCATTTAATCTGTCCAACTTCCGTCTGGACCGACGGAAGTTGGAATTCCCAGGGATTTCCCGCTTATTTCTCCATTAAACTACCAATTTTAGTAAAATCTGTTTTCGATATGTTAACAACTTATATTGATCAACAGATTTACAAAGTTTGATTTTTTTTGGAAAAAAAAGGTCATAACTATAGACAGGGGCTTAAATACGTGTATCTATAATTTTAAAAATGGACTTCTTCCAAGTAGAAAGTGAGTTTGGGTCCGCATGTTCTCTACGACATCTTTTTATACTAAACTCCTCAACGGTTTGGGCGATCTGAGCACGACGGGCATTAACATCGATAGTTGCTTAGGACCTTTGGAAAACAGATGCCGAATAAGTTTATCAACAATATCAAAATTACCAGTGATGGCATGACCTGCTGGAGCATAGCAAAATTGTGATGTGTTACGTTCAGATGCCTTAGGAGTGTTATTTACTATATCAAGGTCTTTCTAATAGGTTTTTTATACTTCTAATAAATTACAGGACTTTCTGAATTTTTGAAATATTAGGGATAGAATCAACTACATGAATATCTCGAAAAATACTAGGCATGTCAATGAAATCAAAAATGAGATATAGGGTCCTATAGAAACCACAGCGTCCGAGCGCAATGGCATCGTAGGTCCACACTGTACGAGGATGCTTCAAAAAGTTCTGTCACTAGGCATATATCCTTTGAATTGGATATTACACTGAGATAAAGTAGTGTATTTATAGTACTACTGGGTTCGCTCTCTTAAATTACACAACAAAAATCAAAAATTCCGGTTATTTATACCCCTGAATTACCTCCCGCTACCACACCTTTTGGATACTGGCATCTCTGAAAATGTCTTTGTTAAAAACGTTGTAAAAATTATTTGAATAATTCTATGCTTTATATTTTTGTGTACGCCATCTGTTGTTACTCGCCCATAATCCATGAAATTGATTGTCGAGAATTCGAAAAGGTCTTGCTGCAAACCAGATATGAGTGAATGCATATGCCTTAATTTTAGCAGAAATAACACTGATTTTCTTCATTTTGTTTACGAAAATGTTATAATATCTTTTAAATGTCGTAATTATTATCATAGTATTAAATAAATTATGTTTTCATATTTGTTTACAAATCCTAGTCCTTTAGTGTTTAAATTTCATATTCAACACATTAATGTAGAATTTTGTACAATGTTTAGTGAAAATATTGATCATCCAAAAACGCTATTTCAGAAGACTGCCCTTCCATTTAATGTCCATTTATCATTAAATTAATTTTACACGTTAGCTTAAAATGTTAATTTCTAAGACAATGCCTCTTCATCTACCATGCTTAAATTCTGAATCTTGTAATGCACAGAAATAACTGGTGAAGTCTGAGAAATTTCAAAAGTCTTCGACAAGTACTTAAAGAGAAACAGGCATTTCAAAAAGTAACAATTAACATACCTGAAAAAACTCAGGACGAAAATGCCTCGGTATGTATAAGTGATGTGTATTAAATGTTCCATAACTTTCATCACACAAAAGATACAGCAATGATTTTACCATCAATGGAATGGTATTGAAAAAAAGAGTGTGATTATGGACCATTGGAAACGGCCGAGCACGACACATACGAAACACTCTTTCATTCGGTATCAAACATCAACACTCACAACGAGCACATAATTGTTAAAACGCGTTAGTGACAGAACTTATTGAATGACCCTCGTACTGCAAACAAGGACTTGACAATACAATGAAAGAGACAAAAAAACAACAGAAAGGGTGGTGAAGACAGGGTTACCGACTTGGAACGGTAGTAGGCAATAAGGCCTACTGGTTAGCTTGAATCGATTTTATATGCGAACAATCCTCGCTATTATCCTGTCTTCAACGCCCACATAGACAAGACAGTGTAAACAAAACTACATCCCATCAAAAGGAGTTATCTAACAATAAAGTCCACATCCTGAGAAACTAACTAAAGAAACATATACAAAATAATAAACATCTCGGGATGTATCCAGAATCGTACTGAACAACCATAGTAGTTGCAGTTAAAGAGAAAACCAATCTAGGGTACGGGGACGAAAGCTCATGCACCCACCTCCCTTAGTTGGGGTTTCAGTAAGTACAATCATAGAGTCCCAAGAGGTAGTCCAGTCATCGCACAAGTGAAAAGTGAAGCGTAATATCTGACTTTAGAGGGGTGAATCACTAAACATGCAGTGCGCTGTAAAACCAAAGGGTTATATCCTTTTCTGACGAACTTCCTGATTAAATTTGTAAAGCGGTCAGGAAACCCGTCAGACCCCTTTAACTTTCGAAGTTTATAGACCACATCTCCATAAAATGAGGGTTGTGATATGCCTAGTCGCAGAAGTGTCTTAAGGTTGGTGTTGTACTTTTCCAGCAGGCCCTCGTTACGGCGGTAGAATTTAGAGAAAGATCTACGTAGTTTGTGATAACGAAAACCCTGCTGAAGAAGTTTACTTGTAATAACTTGATTTCGATCATTGAAGTCTATAACATCGTTACACGCTCTAGCAAATAGAATGAGCTGGCAGATATACACCTCGTACGAGGTAGCACGAGGTACATCTCCATCCAGGTGGGGATAGTTAACATTGAAATCATCTCTCTTATCATAGATTGTAGTATGAATACAATCATTTGAAATCGAGAAATGCTGCTACTGTATCCGAACTGTTGGCTTTATTCAACGTGAGCTCTGGTGAATAAATGTTAGTAACCATATGAGCAAAGACCTTTATTAAGATATAGTATTTTTAGAAAATGTCTGACGTGACCAGACTCCTTGTCAGTATGGTGTCGGAGAACATGTTGTGTGTAGCTTTGAATTATGGAAGCAGTGTTATACAAGGGATCTGTACGAATAAATATTTTATCTGCTTCCTCGTCGAACAACTTAAGTGAAGAAATGGACAGAGAGGTAAGCTGTGAAAGCATAGAGTGCTTTCCAGACTGTTTAAAAATAGTATGTAAATCAGCGACTGAAAAAATTACACGCGATTTACGTTTGATGTTACCTTTACGCCTACGACCATGATACCTAGAGTTACGCTTTCGAATAGAAAATATAGAAAAAAATGTCAATATTAGGATCTTTTGAAATATTTCCTTGTTGATAAATACTGTCATTAAGGCCGAGTGGATATGGTGTCTGTAAGGTTTCCATCCACTTAAGTTCTACTATATGTCTAACTTTTATTTTAAACTTGAGTAGCATCATTATCATAAATTATATATTCAACCGGTTGAACAGTAACGTTACCAAAAGTATGACCTGATTGATGAAAATATGTTGTAATTATTTTTACTTTTTAGGATTACCTGCATCATATTTGTGTTCACCAATGAAAATGGTTTTAAATTTTCTAAATCTAAAACTAATTGTATGCATTTTTGTCAACTACGTAAACATCATGAAGACACTCATCTAACACTGGATGGTTCACCAATACCAGTATTGGATGAGACAAAATTCCTTGGTCTTATTTTCGACCGCAAATTAACGTTTATACCACACCTTAAATACTTGAAGACCAAGTGCCTTAAAGCTCTTAATTTAAGTTGTTGCAAACACTAACTGGGGAGCAGATCGAAAAGTCCTCTTGCGACTTTACAGGTCTCTTATCAGATCCAAGCTGGACTACAGCTCGATAGTATATGGATCGACTCGCAAGTCGTACTTGCAGATGCTCGATCCTATACATAATCAAGGATTACGACTCGCCTTAGGTGCCTTTCGTACATCACCAGCCGGAAGTCTATATGTTGAAGCTAATGAACCATCACTGTCTCATAGACGGGACAAATTAGCCCTTCAATACGCCATTAAATTAAAGTCTAACCCTTCAAACCCATCTCCCCCCAGTCGTAGGTGGGGTGTTAAGAATCAACCGACTGCTCGTTACATAGCAGAGGGGTAGAACCCCCCCCCCCCCGAAATGTAACCCACCTGTTGACCGTGGGTGGCGACCCGTGTCGTTGGAGAAGGGAATCCTGGTGGTTGAGTGGCGTGGAGATCTGGTAGTTATCTCCACGTTGCAACACACCACTTTGGTCCGGACTTCAACTAGACGGGCGGTCAGATTTGGCCCGATCTGATCAATCGGTTTGTCACGCCAGCTATAAGAGATCCGACCTTATTATTCAGACAGTACCAGTACTCTGTATCTTACTTACTTTTTATATTGTTCTACTTTAAACATTATATAGATAGGGTCTTTTATGGCGGTGGCGCACGGGCTAGTCATGTATTTCAAAATGCTATATGGCTATACTCGTGCCACTTTTTAAGCGGAACATAAGTGCGGCTCTTTGACTTTTTAGTTAAGGGGTTATGTCCGCTGGGAGGTATGGGGGGTCTGATGCGTTAGCTTTATATGAGTACACCTTCTACGTATTCTTGGCATTTTGCTGTTGGATATCCACAGCAAATGTCCCCTTGTTGGACTCCGAGGTGGGTGAGAAGCGTGGAAGATGAATTCTTAACGCCACATCATGGCATCACACACCGCACAAACTACTAACAAACGGAAAAAAACAGAACATGAATCTGATACTGAGGAACCAATCATCAATCAAGCTTTTCCTCGTTTTCTCATTATCGAATCGGAAAGCGGGGAAAACCTTATTACAGATATGTCACCTTTCCATATCGGAAAAAACTGTCCATTCAATTGCTGGACATGTAAAACAAATTAAAAAACTAAAGAAAAAACTCTCCTTCTTGAAACTGACAAAAAATCTCATTCATAAAATTTATTAACTATTACACACATTTTAAACACCAACGTCAGATGCTACGCTCACACATCTATGAACATCTCCAAAGGCGTCATCAGGTGCCCGGATCTCTCCGGAGTACCTGAAGAAGAAATTGTCAACGAGCTTGCACCACAGTTAGTAACTGCGGCTCGCCGAATAACCATCAAGAGGAATGACACAATTATTAGTACAAATACTATCATCCTCACATTTGCAACACCCGTCTTACCATAAACAATAAAGGTGGCATATCTGCAATTGCATGTTGACGCCTACATTCAAAACCCGCTACGTTGCTACAACTGCCAAGCCTTTGGGCACCACAACTCCAGGTGTACTAAAGAAGAACGTTGTGGTAAATGTGGCGAGTCTGCATTCAAACATACGAATCAGATTGTCCTAACGACCCCAAATGTACCAACTGCGGTCTGGGACATCCCGCAAATTCAAAATTATGTGGAAAATTTAAAAAAGAAAAAGAAATCATAACAGTAACACATACAGAATGGAGGGATGCAAGTACGTAATACGAACCACAGTCAGAAATTCAAAATACAAAGAATACTTCCTCAGTATCAAATCCAAACACAAATCAACAAATACAACTTATCAAACCAAAATTAAACTTTTCACCTAATCAAACTTTGACATTTAAATCAAACACAAAATCGGCAAGCTCTGGCAATGTCAATTTCTCAGAATTGGAAAGCGGGTTCTTCTACGACTGTTAAGTCTAGTAGTTCCCGAGTCGTGAAGTCTACTTCTTCGGTTGGAAAGCCTAGTGCTGCTCCAACTAAGGAAGTTAGAAAGCCTAGTGCTTCTCCAACTAAGAAGCACAAGGAGCAGCCAAAGGTGTCTAACGGCACTATTCAGCTGCACAACAAATTTGAACAGCTCATGGACATTTCAGAGCCAGCAGCTGCACTGCCACTTCCATCCTCGCATGAAAAGTTAGTTGAGGTGCCACTTCAGCTGACTTCTTCCAGGGAGGAGGATTCATCAGTGGAGATGTCTTTGCTTGAGTCTCCTAAGACCTCTCCTAAATCTAAGGCCAATAATAAAAATAAAATTAAAAATCGCCTTAGCGCTAAATAATGGGTAAAACTAATAAGATCATTCAATGGAATTGTCGAGGTTTGAAACCAAATCATGATGAAATCAGCTTAATTTTAAATGAACACAACCCTATTGCCTTTTGTCTTCAAGAAACATTCTTGAAGACAAGTGATCAGGTATCTTTTAAACAATACTCACTATACAATCATATGTGTCATACCGGCGACAAGGCGACTGGTGGAGTTTCGATAATCGTTATTCGAAACATTCCTCACAGTTCTGTTGCGTTGAAAACAAATTTGCAAGCTATTGCGGTCAGTGTTACTATGCACAGAGTCATAACAGTATGTTCCTTATATTTACCACCTAGTTCTTCAATAGAACCTGAAGATCTAAATCACCTAGTTGCAAATTGCCATCACCTTTTATACTCTTGGGCGATTTTAATGCACACAACTACATCTGGGGTTGTAAAGATATAAACGATAAAGGCAAGAAAATTGAGGATTTCCCTGTTTTGCACTGTTAACGGTCAAACACATCTTATTGGAATGTGTAGACTTTGATCCTATGCGTCAAAGGTACTACAATGTTAATACTATGAAAGAGTTATTTGATACTGTAGATTTTAGTCTTGTTTTAGATTTCCTAAAAGAGATCAGACTATATAAATCATTATAATGTGTTCTTATATATATTTACTTGTTTATATGCCCGTTCACGGGCATTTGTTGATTTACATTACATAGTTTATATTACACCTTATCATGCCTTATTTTTTTTCAATAGTTTATCTTTATATATTTACACTTATTTTTAAATAATGCTTCATTTTTCATCAATTTTTGCGCACAAAATGACCTATTTATGTGTCGACGTGCCGTAAAACAACATTCATTCATTAATTCTGCTTTAAAAGTTTGCATATTGTAAAATTAACACATTTAATACTAGGTAATTTTAAACAAGTTATCAAATTTTTTCTTCAGCAGACATTTGTAAACATATTTTATTGTCAAAATATCCTTTATACAATCCTGCTAATATAAGCTTTGACATCGCTTTGTGTAATTAACGAGGGACCACGTTATGTTTTTTCATGAGCAATTGGCACTCTTCGCTGAACATGATCTTAAGGGGCCAAATATACCTACATCCAGAGGCTGCGTCAAATGACTAGAATGAGGCGGCAATAGACAAAAACATTGTGTCTTTTCGTTAATTCCGTCAGGGTCAAAAGCATCAGAGATGTATGTCCATCATATAATATCAAGGTATTCTGGTCAACTTCTTCCATTTAGAGGTTCACATACTTTGCAAAATGTTTTGTGAGATAGTTTGTAACAACTTCTGTGTTTGATCATCCATTTTTGGTCATCTCGACATCGGATCCAAATGTAGCACCTTGCAACAGATTAGCATTTCACCGTTTTCTAGGGAATACATAGTAGGTTTGGGGGAGGGGGCACATTGTTTCCTATAGCTTTGCCACTGGCGATGATGGAGAAACCTGAAGATCTGGGTGAAGTTACTGAGTGTGCAACTGAATTCTTGCCACACAATATATTTGTGGGTGTGTTCTGTGCTTATCCCCGTCTCATCTATATTGTAGATACGCTCAGGGTGCTCGTTTAAGTTATGTTTTATTAAAATATTCCCAAGCTCTTTAAAATACTGATCAAATGTTTTCTTGGACGCGGCCTTTGCTCTCGTTATTTCTGAGGTTTGGCCAATTTCAGCTCAGGCCATTTTTTAACAAAATAAGTAAATCAGTTTTTCATGTTTTAAAGGTTTGTTTAAAGAAACATCCCTATCCCTAGCCATGTACAGCACATCAGTCTACCGCTCATGAACAGTCTCAATCAAACCGAGACTGCAATATTTCGTACGTGTCGTGCTCGGCCGTTTACAAAGGTCCATTATCATACTCTTACTATAGTCATAGCCTATCTGCCAAATACTTAATATGGGAAAAAGCTCCCTCGCTTCACTCTGGTTGAATATTGTATCTACACCATTCCTTGCATGTACACTGACGTAGGAACTTTGTAGACTCTAGACGCCTTGTACACATGGCTTCTCTAGTAGCATCATAGGCTCTCTGCAAGTGTTGCAAGTTACGTGATCCTGCTGTTAGTGGCGCACTACAGACAATTTTACCCACTCTTGTACACTTGAGAAAGCTTGAGTTACGGTATATAGACTTCAGTGATAGAAATATTCTCTTGTCTCCACATATGATGAACCTGGAGTATGAATTGGTTATTTTATGTTACATTAACAGACGAATGAATGAGTGAATGAATGGTGTTTAACGGCTCATCAACACAATACAGGTTATTTAGAGCCGCCCCAGAGAGAGGGGAAGGATACATAGGAATCCGGGAACCTGCCCTACTCTTATTATCGAATAGATTCCTATGGTTCTTGAACGTGCTCGGAGGATAGACCGATACACGGGACCGCCCGGTTACGTCCCCATCCGACGGACGAGGCTAAGGAAAGGTGTCTTGCCCAAGAACTGACGAAGCTGTGTGTGAGTCTGTGGCCAGTATTCCTCACACAACATTCAGTTGCATATGGGTTGGGGTTACGCGGTGAGGAGTATACCAGAGCATGTGACAACATCCGCTCGTCTCCAAGATGTGTTGTGGCAGACTAGGATCCTAGTGTGTTAGGTAATACAAGTATTGATTTCCATACACAGACGTCTGGAGAAGGAACGTGACCAACACCACAGAAGTAGATGCAAACGTGTTCAACAAACAAGCATCATTCCAGCACAAATAAAATGTAAATAACAAACAACACAGAAACATCATAAGCATTCTAACTGGTTTGTCTCCATTATTTAGAATTAGTCGACAGTTTATTATTGCTGACAGAATGTGAGGATATTTGTTGTTTTTGGAGTAAACAAATGTTTTTATTGTGTATTTTAAGTTGTTGAGCTGGATATAAAGAAAGATAAAAATATCGGACAGGGTAGCAGCATTCAAGGACGACAGTCAACCACAAAACACAAAAACACATTTTTTCGGACAATAACTTTTGAAATACTCGACCGATTTTCAATTACTGCGAGTTTGTTTTTTTCGTTGAATGATTTCTAAACTAGTAATATGTTTTATACTGAATTTCAAAAAAAGTTGTTTTCGTTCAAATTAACAAAATATTTAACAAATTGTCATTTCCCGAAAACTACTGAACCGATCGTTAAATACAACCACTTATTTACGAAGTGGGGTTATTTTCTATCTGTTGAAGTGTCTTTTTTTAAGAATTCCAAAAAAATAGTTGTTTTTGATCAATTTGGCCACATTAAACAGTCAAACATGTTGTTTTTCCTGAGGAAAACTGTTAAACAATGTCGTCTCAACAACCATTTTACATATGTAGACAGTTGTTTGTTCAGAAATGATCGTTTTAACCTAGAATATACTTTGTCGGTTCTGGGGTCCCAATTTTAGCCCCTGATTGAAAAGTTTCGGGAATATAGAAATGACCTTGGCGTCTGTCCGTCCGTCGATCTGTAAATTCAATCTTGTACGGGCAAAACACATTTTAAGAGATAGTCGGATTTAAAAATTATGTTGCACAAAACAGCAGTGCGTCTCAATCGACAACAAGATTTCCTGAAGCTATTCCACTTAGGAATATTAAGACAAATTGGATATAAAAATCGTACTGAAAAAGTAACTTTCAAGGACGACGACAGTCACCACAAACACACACAGAAACAAACAACGACTCCAAAGATGAACAAAAGGCCAAACAAAACATCACAAACACAAAACGGTTGACAATAGGGCTACTGCCTTGGAACGGTCAGTGTCAAAAAAGGCCGCTGGGGGGTTAAATCAGGTTATAGGATGCACCAAACCTGACACTTACCCTACTGTCATCCCAATAAAACGGGACAGTGTACCTTGCATGAGTTAGGCATTCAACAGTTTAAGTCTTCGGCTTATCATCCGGATAATTAAGAAAGATTTCACCAGACACAGAAAAACATGATTAGGTCGTATTGTTTTGACAAAGACTGGGATGAAGGTATCCACTTGTTGCGTTTCGCCGTTAGAGAGTCTGTTGAAGAATCGTCTGTTCAAGAATCTCTGGGTTTCAGCCCATTTGAACTAGTTTTTGGCCACACTGATCGTGGACAACGTAAAAAGAAATATAAAAAGATCGGACAGGGAAAGTAGCATTCAAGAAGGACAGTCAACCACAAAACACAGAAACAAACACGCAAACAGACAAACAAGAAGGCAAAAGCAATAATAAATGCAAAGGACATCACGAACACAAAAGGGTTGACAATTGGGCTACCGCCTTGGAACGGTCAGTGGCAAAGTGGTTCTAGGGTGCACCAAGCCTCACGTTTACCCTACTGTCATCCCATTAAAACAGGACAGTGTAAATAAAGAAATCCCCGCCATGATCTAATCTCTAACCAACAAGGCAGCATCAATAGGCAATATAAGTAAAACACAAATATGCTCGTGTAAATATAATACAAAAACTGATAAAAGATGAATGAATGAATGGTGTTTTACGGCACGTCGACACATAAATAGGTCATATTGTGCGCAATACACAATGAAGGTACTCAATGACTTGGCAGAAGCCAGAGCAACAAGAGAATAAACCATTAAGGGAACGACAAGAAAGATCATAGACAAACATCAAACGCCACCGTCCCAATGGGCTTTAGGTAGGCGTCATCATAGGGTTCACAGCCGGTCCGGTCATCGTACAATTAAAGAGGAAAGCATAGTGGCGAACGGTAAATGGGTACACCACCAAGCATGCAGTACGTTGCAAAATGATAGGGTCATAACCTCTTTTGATAAACGTTTAAACAAGTTTAACAAAGATGGTATGAAAGTGATCATGACCAAGAATCTTACGAAGTTTATAAATTACATCACCACAGAAGTCATGTTGTGATAGTCCTTGTCGCAGAAGAGTCCTTAAATTTCTTTTATATTTGGAAAGAAGATCAGGGTTACGATAATAAAATTTTGCAGAGGTTTTACGAAGTTATGGTAACAGTAACCCTGATTGAGTAGCTGTTTAGTTATACAAAGATTACGAATATTAGAGTCCTCAACTCGAGTACGAGCTCTTGAAAAACGAATAAGTTGAGACACATACACCTCATTAGAAGTTGCTCGGGGAATATCCCCATCCAATTGGGGATAATTAACAATGTCAAAATTAAAATCATCTCTCTTGTCATAGATTTTGCTAATTATTTCACCTATTTCAATCGAGAGATCAAATCAAGAAAAGAAGCGTTATTATCAGATATATTAGCTTTGTTAAGCTGAAGTTCTTTAGGATAAATATAATTAACCATAGTTGGAAAGAAAGGGTTGTCAATGTTCAATATGTCATCCAGATACCGAGAGGTGTCATTAAAGGCTTCAATAACATCTGCCTGGGTATCTGGTGAAAGACTCAACATGAAATCTCTTTCATAGAAACAAAAACAAATCTGCGACAAGTGGTGCACAGTTCGTACCCATAGGGAAACCAACAATTTGTCTATAAATGGTGGTTCCATACCTGACGAAAATATTATCTAATAGGAAGATGAGTGCTTCACAAACTTCATAGCGAATCCACATAGTATAATTGTCTAAACTGCAGTTAGTAAAAAACGCTAATATTATTCAAGCCAAAATGTAGTATTTTCTCTAGCGAATGTTTTTGAATAAGAGCAATTAGCTTGTCTTTAATAAGATTATGTGGTAAGGTTGTATATAGTGTAGAGGAGTCATAAGTGCATATTGATGAAACTTGACCTTTATTGAAAACTTTACCAAGAACGTCTCCTGAATTGTTTATAGACCAAAATAAATTAATCCCAGAGTTTTCATAAATTTTATCACAATAAAGTTTAACGTGATCTTTACCGGCAGTAAGACAAGAAGTTAAAAGTTTGGAGATGTTTGTTGTGGTGCAGGCACTAGAATTCGAGCGTTATACGGATTTTTATGTAATTTAGGAATCCAGTATATAGTAGGCAGTTTATTTTGCTTATCGTTTACACCAGCCTTGAAAGTAGTGCACCGAGTGATATGTGCGGAAACAACACCATCCTCAGTAGAATTAACTGGAGTATACGAATTGGTGCTGCCGAGTTACAGAGATAAAACATTGACATAATGTAAACACAAGACTGATCAAGTGAAAATGTGATCATGATTTTTTAAGTAATTTATTTATAGTAGAGCTTGCTGAAAAATTGTGTAATCATAGGGACAGAAAGCAGAGAGAAGAGAAACTAGAGGACCTGGGGGTGCGGTGTCGTGGGTGGTCTCTGTGGCATGCAAGGCCTTGGAGGCCGATTGCCAGTTTTTTGGATGATAGACGGTTTCGTGTCCGGGTGGGTTCGGCCCTTCTGACATTCATGAGCGGGAGATTGGTGTGCCGCAGGGCGGCATACTCTCTGTCACCCTGTTTAATATAAAATTAACAGTATAGTTAAATGCATCAATCCTGGTGTGGATTTCTCTCTATATGTTGACGACTTTGTTATATGTTATCGTGCAAAAAACATGAACACTATTGGACTCACACCACTATTATCTCCCTTGAATACTCCTACCCTACAGATGAAGGAGGTAGATAAAAAAAACAAGTTCGCTTTTCTACATTTTACAGAATACATTGATTTATCTTTACCAGGTTCTAAATCTACAGCATTTTTGGAAAAGATCCCAGAAAAATGCATGTTGATATAAGATTTCTAGCTAATTCTGCCTCATTTCACACATCATGGGTCTAATCTCCACGGGGTTGTATTTTTGTCTAAATTTTGATAGGTGTCACGCAAACATGAAATTAAAAAAAGTTCAATCTGGTAAATATTCGTTAAAAGTTAATAGCATGCAGATATTGGATCAATGAAGAATTTAAGCATAAATACATGTTGCAAAATCTTTTTTATCTCTATGCCACGAACAAAAACATTACAATGGGACCATATGGAAAATTAATTGTGGTGTGAGACGTATTGAGAGGTCTGAAGAAACTTCAGACCTGGTCTGAAGAAACTTCAGACCTGGTCTGAAGAAAATGGTTTTAAATTTTCTAAATTTAAAACCAGTTGTATGCAATTTTGTCAACTACGCAAACATCACAAAGACCCTCATCTAACACTGGGCGGTTCACCTTTACTAGTAGTGGATGAGACAAAAAAGCCTAGGTCTTATTTTTGACCGTAAACTAACGTTTATACCACACCTTAAATACTTGAAGGTCAAATGCCTTAAAGGTCTTAACTTACTTAAAGTTGTTGCAAACACTAATTGGAGAGCAGATCGAAAAGTCCTCTTGCGACTTTACAGATCACTTATCACAACCAAGCTGGACTACGTGGAGTGCGTGGTCCAGTGGTAGGGCGCCGAACTCCTGATCGAGAGGTTGTGGGTTCGATCCTCCGTCGCGGCCACGTTATTTATCCTTGAGCAAGATAATTAATCCACATTGCTTAGTACTGGTTCTACCCAGGAAGCCATCGAGAGTGATTAATCTAAGTTGTAAGAACTTGTTTCGCAATCGATGTAAAATAAATATGTTTAAAACAAAAAAGCTGGACTACGGCTCAATAGTATATGCATCGTCTCGCAAGTCATACTTGCAGATGCTCGATCCTATACATAATCAAGGATTACGACTCGCCTTAGGAGCCTTTCGTACATCACCAGGCGAAAGTCTATATGTTGAAGCTAATGAACCATCACTGTCTCATAGACGGGACAAATTAGCACTGGTCGGATGAAAATGGTTACGTAAACTTCATGAAGACCCTCATATAACACTAGATGGGTCACCAATATCAGTAGTGGATAAGACAAAATTCCTTAGTCTTATTTTCGACCGTAAATTAACGTTTATACCACATCTTAAATACTGTAGGCCAAGTGACTTAAAGCTCTTAATTTACTTAAAGTTGTTGCAAACACTAACTGGGGAGCGGATCGTAAAGTCCTTTTACAACTTTACAGATCACTTATCAGATCCAAGCTGGACTACGGCTCAATAGTATATGGATCGACTCGCAAATCATACTTGCAGATGCTCGATCCTAAACTTAATCAAGGATTACGACTCCCCTTAGGTGCCTTTCGTACATCACCAGCCGAAAGTCTAAATGTTGAAGCTAATGAACCATTACTGTCTCATAGATGGGACAAATTAGCCCTACAATATGCCATTAAATTAAAATCTAACCTTTCAAACCCAACTTTCGATAATGTTTTAATCCTAGTTATGAAACTATTTTTGATCGAAAACCGAAGTCCATTCGACCATTAGGTCTTCGTATTAAACCAAAATTAAGAGACACTGAAATCGACCTTAATTTGATTGCCAAGTACAAAGTACCACAAATTCCACCGTGGACCTTGGAAATACCAACAATTATTTTTGATCTTTGTAATAGTAACACATCCAGTACAAATATACAGTAACTTTCAACATATATATATATACACAGATGGTTCTGAAGATGGAGATAAGGTAGTTGTTCACACACACAGCATAAAGAGCCGCCTGCCTGACGGGTCGTCTATCTTTTCAGCTGAACATAAGGCAATTGAACTTGCCTTAAATTATATTCAGGAATCTGATGATGACAATTTTGTAATATTTTTTGATTCCGTTTCATCTCTTCAAGCACTGGGTAATATGAAACATGATAACCCAGTTGTACTTCAACTTTTAGAAAAGTACAATTCTCTTATAGTTGATAATGTTATTATTTTCTGCTGACTTCCAAGTCATGTAGGAATACGTGGTAATGATAGAGCTGATTGTGCTGCTAAAGCAGCATTAGGTTGACATATATCTAATGCTAAATTACCTTACACTGATTTTAAAAGATGTATTATCACATTTATTCGTACCTCTTGGCAAGCCACTTGGGATTTGTCAGTTAACAATAAACTCCATTCAATTTGAACCATTACTAGGAGAATGGCGTTCTTCTTAGTAGACCCATTCGTCGGGAAGAAGTTGTCCTAGCCCGGTGCAGGATAGGGCATACACGTTATACTCATTCATATTTATTACAAGGTGAGCAATTACCAGAATGTATACCCTGCTTTGCACCGTTAAAGGTCAAACACATCGTGTTGGAATGTGTAGACTTTGATGGTACTACAATGTTAATACTATGAAAGAGTTATTTGATACTATAGATTTTAGTCTTCTTTGTTTTAGATTTCCTAAAAGAAATCAGACTATATAAATCATTATAATGTGTTCTTATAGATATATGTACTTGTTTATATACCCGTTGAAGGGCATTTGTTGATTTACATATATAGTTTATATTACCACCATATCATCCCTTATCTTTTTTAATAGTTTTATCTTTATATATTTACATTAATACTTCATTTCGTCATCTTTCATTATTTTTGCGCACAATATGACCCGTTTATGTGTCGACGTGCCGTAAAACACCATTTATTTCTTCATCTTTCATCAGTTTTTGCGCACAATATGACCTATTTATGTGTCGACGTGCCGTAAAACTCCATCCATTCATACCAGCATGAACCAGACAACTTTGGATGAGAGTCAATGTTCATGGACAAACTTCTCTGACAAATAAGCAGCTTCAAGATGCTATTGATCACTTCAGGCAGACAAAGGACAGAATGCTTAATTTCTGAAATACATGAATATCAAGTTTCAACAAGCAAGGTTTATCGCAAGCGTAAACAAGCTGCCGATAAGTAAATAAACATGACTGTGGGCATGTGAACTTATTTTCTGATATAATCATTCAAATGCAAATAGATAAAAAATGAAAAATCATTTTAAGTGACAGTGTGGAACACGCTGATTTTCTTTTTGTTCGCTTCTTTTTGGCATTATAAATGATATAGATATAAAAATCGAACAGAAAAAGTAGCATTTCAGGACGACAGTCGACCACAAACACACAGAGAAACAAAGAACAACCTTAAAGATGAATAAAGGCCAAATAAGACATCACAAACACAAAAGGGTTGACAATAGGGCTACCGCCTTGGAACGGTCAGTGGCAAAACAGGCCGATGGGGGCCGAAATAACGCTAAACTTTGCCGTTATATATTCATGGATACAATAAAGTTGATGGATCTTCATGAAATACTTTTAAAGAGATGCACTTATTCCATTCCGATACTTGCAATTTGATTCAGTTGCACTTACTATTTCATTCTGCTCCGTAAACATCCCGGACACATAGCCACATTCTACAATGAGTAGACTGATCTACGAAAACGTTAATTCCACAGGCGAAACGGTAACCTTTGAACGTTGCAAAATATGTGTTTATACTATTCAAGTGTTTAGACGAGTTCTCTAGAAATTCAAGAAAGATAAAAATATCGGACAGGGAAAGCAGAATTCAAGGACAACAGTGAACCACAAAACACAAAAACAAACACGCAAACAGCCAAACGAGAAGGCAAAAGTAATAAAAAATGCAAACGACATCACAAACACAAAATGGTTGACAATAGGGCTACTGCCTTGGAACGGTCAGTGGCAACAAAGGCCACTGGGGGTTTAAACCAGTTATAGGGTGCACCAAACCTCACACTTACCCTACTGTCATCCCATTAAAAACAGGACAGTGTAAATAAAGAAATCCACGCCATGATCTAATATCTAACCAACAAGGCAGCATCAATAGGCAATAAGTAAAACACAAATATGCTCGTGTAACTATAATACAAAAAAAACAATAGCCTAGAAAGCCACAATGAAGGTACTCAATGACTTGGCAGAAGCCAGAGCAACAAGAGAATAAACCATGTAGGGCACGACAAGAAAGATCATAAACAAACATCAAACGCCACCGTCCCAATGGGCTTTAGGTAGGCGTCATCATAGGGTCCACAGCCTGTCCGGTCATCGTACAATTAAAGAGGAAAGGATAGTGGCGAACTGTAAAAGGGTCCACCACCAAGCATGCAGTACGTTGCAAAATTATAGGGTCATAACTTCTTTTGATGAACTTTTTAACAAAGATAGTATGAAAGTGATCATGACCAAGAATCTTACGAAAAAAGAGTATGATAATGGACCTTTGGAAACGGCCGAAAACGACACATACGAAATATTGCAGTCTCGGTTTGATTGAGACTGTTCATGAGCGGTAGTGTAATATGCTAGCTACCGCTCACGCCCTCTAGCCACGGGTTGAGCAGAACTCACTATTAATAAAATCAATAGTACAAAAATGTAACCATCCCGAAGATGGCATGCATATGGCGGTGGACATGGAGTATCTTTCTTCCCCATGTCGTACGGCCTATGGTCCCAGTATCTAATAAAATTAAATGCCCCGAAAAGCGAAATAAACATAATATAGCCTATTAGAAATATTATTTTCAACTACAATAAAATAGTTTCTGACCTTGATATAGTACATAATACTCCTAAGGAATGTGAATGCAACACATCAACATTTTGCTATGCTCCAGCAGGTCATGTCATCACTGGTAATTTTGATATTATTGATAAACGTATTCGGCATTTGTTTTCGAAAGGTTCTAAATATAGATTACCTTCAATATTGATTTTAATGCCTGTCGTGCCCAGATCGCCCACC
Source organism: Cyrtodaria siliqua (assembly GCA_037043455.1). NCBI lineage: Eukaryota > Metazoa > Mollusca > Bivalvia > Adapedonta > Hiatellidae > Cyrtodaria > Cyrtodaria siliqua. The sequence continues at coordinate 142,787 of JAWPHD010005336.1, read as the reverse complement.
CCATTAAAGATTTTAGTATCATATGGTGTCGTAGAGAACATGCGGACCCAAACTCACTTTCTACTTGGAAAAAGTCAATTCTGAAAATTATAGATACACGTATTAACTTTTATAATCCTAACCCCTCTTTACTTCCTCCGAGACCTAGGTTTTCCTTTCGTAATTTAAAATCGGGAATTCAGGAATTTCATAATAAATTTGTTTTAGTTCCTACAGATAAAGCAGCCAATAATATAATTATTGTTTGACGCCTACATTACGTCAATGTTTTATCGCTGGAACTCGGCAGCACCAATTCGTATACTCCAGTTAATTCTACTGAGGATGATATTGTTTCCGCACATATCACTCGGTGCACTACTTTCAAGGCTGGTGTAAATGATAAGCAAAATAAACTGCCTACTATGTACTGGATTCCTAAATTACATAAAAATTCATATAAGGCTCGCTTTATTTCGAATGCTAGTGCCTGCACCACAACAAACATCTCCAAACTTTTAACTTCTCGTCTTACTGCCGTTAAAGATCACGTTAAACTATATTGTGATAAAACTTATGAAAACTCTGGGATTAATTTTTTTTGGTCTATAAAAAATTCAGGAGACGTTCTTGATAATTTTTTCAATAAAGGTCAAGTTTCATCAATATGCACTTATGACTTCTCTACACTATATGCAACCTTACCACATCACCTTATTAAAGACAAGCTAATTTCTCTTATTCAAAACACATTCGCTAGAGAAAATACTACATTTTTGGCATGTAATAATATAAAAGCGTTTTTTACTAACGGCAGTTTAGACAATTATACTATGTGGACTTGCTATGAAGTTTGTGAAGCACTCATCTTCCTATTAGATAATATTTTCGTCAGGTATGGAACCACCGTTTATAGACAAATTGTTGGTATCCCTATGGGTACGAACTATGCACCACTTGTCGCAGATTTGTTTTTATTTTGCTATGAAAGGGATTACCTATTTATGTGTCGACGTGCCGTAAAACACCATTCATTCATTCATTAATGTTGAGTCTTTCACCAGATACCCAGGCAGATGTTATTGAAGCCTTTAATGACACCTCTCGATATCTGGATGACATATTGAACATTGACAACCCTTTCTTTCCAACTATGGTTAATTATATTTATCCTAAAGAACTTCAGCTTAACAAAGCTAATATATCTGATAATAACTCCTCTTTTCTTGATTTAGATCTCTCGATTGAAAATGTTAAAATAATTAGCAAAATCTATGACAAGAGAGATGATTTTAATTTTGACATTGTTAATTATCCCCACTTGGATGGAGATGTTCCCCAAGCAACTTCTTATGGGGTGTATTTGTCTCAACTTATTCGTTTTTCTAGAGCTTGTACTCGAGTTGAGGACTTTAATATTCGTAATCTTTGTATAACTAAAAAGTTTGTCAATCAGGGTTACCGTTACCATAAGCTTCGTAAAACCTTTGCAAAATGTTATTATCGTAACCCTGATCTTCTTTCCAAATGTAACAATAATTTAAGGACTCTTCTGCGACAAGGACTATCACAACCTGACTTCTATGGTGATGTGATTTATAAACTTCGTAAGATTCTCGGTCATGATCACTTTCATACTATCTTTGTTAAACTTGTTCAAAAGAGGTTATGACCCTATCATTTTGCAACGTATTGCATGATTGGTGGTGGACCCTTTTACAGTTCGCCACTATACTTTCCTCTTTAATTGTACGATGACCGGACAGACTGTGGACCTATGATGACGCCTACCTAAAGCTCATAGGGACGGTGGCGTTTGTTGTTTGTCTTTCTTGTCATGCCCTTAATGGTTTATTCTCTTACTGCTCTGGCTTCTGTCAAGTCATTGAGTACCTTCATTGTGGCTTTCTAGGCTATTGTTTTTTTGTATTATATTTACACGAGCATATTTGTGTTTTACTTATATTGCCGATTGATGCTGCCTTGTTGGTAAGAGATTAGATCATGGCGGGGATTTATTTTCTTACACTGTCCTGTTTTAATGAGATGACAGTAGGGTAAGTGTGAGGTTTGGTGCACCCTAGAACCGGCCTACTTTGCCACTGACCGTTCCAAGGCGGTAGCCCTATTGTCAACCCTTTTGTGTTTGTGATGTCGTTTGCATTTATTATTGCTTTTGCCTTCTTGTCTGTCTGTTTGCGTGTTTGTTTCTGTGTTTAGTGGTAGACTGTCCTCCTTGAATGCTACTTTCCCTGTCCGATCTTTTTATATATCTTTCCATACACACGAGTCCTGCTTGGTCTCTGGATCATAGACATGGATCCAAGTCTCGTCTGCAGTTATTATATTTGACAGAAAAGTGTCTCCATCGGAACGAAAACGTTCTAAACACATGCGGCTATCAGTCACACGTTTTTGTTTTTGTTCATCTGTGATAAGCTTCGAGATCCACCGAGCACAAATTTTTTTCATACCTAAATGTTCTCGCATAATAGCATGAACTGATGCAGTCCCCATGTCCAATTGCATAGCTATCTCCCGCACAGTGAGTCTTCGATCCATATCAAGAAGAACTTTTAATTTCATCTGCTTTTGACGCCGTTGTGTTTGGACGTCCAGATTTCTGCTTGTTTTCGATCTGTGCTGTAGGGTCATTACTGAATATGCTGTACCACTCATATATCCGTATTGTGATAACTTCTTCTCTCCTTATGTTGTTTTAATCATTTCGAGTGTTTCCTGTCTTGATTTCCCGAGTTTCCCTTCGGGCTCGTGAAATTATTGTTTACAATTGAACTCCAAACCGTGATATATTAAACGATAATTCACATTAAACGATGTTCTATTTCTTAAATAATCCGACGTGCTCCGCTCAACGTTTATTGACGTTGCCATAGTGACGCTAGTGAACGCATACCTGATGACAATGTAAAAATGTTCATCTAACATATCCGTGATGAGTTAAGGTACCATTGTGTGAAATTTTATAAAAATGGCCCTACTCAAACAAACGTTATGGCATTTTTCCTGTTACTTTTCGAACACCCCTCGTATTTCACTTGGAATTATTTTTAAGGCTTTAAATAACTGATGGATTTATCCTAATAAGCATTCCACCCGAGACCGGATAATTATGTTCATTGGCATTGACACAGTAACAATGTGGAAGTTGCTTATATTTATCAAACTATCTGCTTTAGACTTTGTTTCTTGCAAACAACAAATATCATAGTCTTTTACACTATCCATGACACTCTTATCCATACGTTTGCCCTTAAGATTATTTATGTTCCAGCAGCCTACTTATAGACTCATCCTATGCTTACCGGTCATATGTATCTAAGTATAGCACTTATAATTATTAATTGCAGCCTATATATGATATGGTATGGTATGTCGCAGCTATTATAGCCATGAAATAAATTAAAATAGAATAAATGGAATCACTGGAAACAACTTGAAAAATTGAACATTCAAGAAATGTTCAAAAATCTTAACTTTTGCTTTGAACAACATAGAGAATTATGGTGATTCCCCTGTTTGCCGGTGCTCGCTTAATACCGGGGTAGTTTGTAAAAATACCATTCCCATCATGCAATGTCAGTTTTTAAGGTCATTTGTATGCAAATGTGTTGACCTAGATTGCCGCTATGTGTCAACACAGGAAAAAATCTAAATTATTAAATATTTTTCATTTTAAAAGGAACAAAACAAATACCTCCTATTTTTTTCTATCTTTTTCTCTTTTTCAGAAAAAAATAGCATGCCTGTCTCAAAATTGATCAAATTTGCTTTTTTGATGTCGTCTGCTAGTTTTAAGCTTGGCCATCTTGCTTCATAATAAATCAGGTCACATGTTCCCAACTATGACCAACATCCGGTGCTAACATAAAAATGTCCGAGGTGATTTATACCTATACACCGGTATACCACCATCTTTTTTTTTGTACCAGACTTGATGTGACCTATTTGAGGTGATAATTTTACAATGAAAACACTTTACAATTTGAAATTTGTTGATGGATATTGAAAGATAATAGATTATTTTAAAATGTTATATTATCGCTTTCAAATGGATGCATTTTATGACAAGTACACCGGTATATAGATGAGCGAGCATATATAAACATTGAGAACTGTGTGCTCCTAAATCTTTAATAGGCAGAAATATCAAAAATGTCAATAATGTACTTGGCAAACGTATTGTATGACGTAACAGTTGACATTATGACGTATTTTGGTTTTCTGTGAAATTCATTTAAGGAGTGTTAGATTTCCTTCATTTCTGCAATAACATAGTATAGTCCATGCTTAACAATACATTAATAATGAGAATGGTTATTATGTTTAAATTCATGTCATTCATTAATCATTTGCCAATATTAAACAATAGATGAAACTACTATTAGACTATTAAACTACTATAAGTTTAAAAAATGTCAACGTACCCAATGCACAATAATGGTCAATCTCCACGCAGAGTTATCGTTCCTTGCACTCACATATACTTAATTACAAGATATATGTTAAATTGGAATATTTTTGCTTGAATTATTTCTTGTGCAAATATAATTTTCAGAATATCTGCAAATTAGATGTTGCCAGATTTCAAATAATGCAAAATAATACGTACTTAGGTCTGTCTCTTCAATCGATACGCTGGCCTGGCGCAGTCGGTAGCGCGGCTGATTTGAAACCGGAATCCCTGGGTTCAATCCTCCGTGGTGCCAGTGAGTTTCGTCGGTGTGTTCTTGGGCAAGACACTTTCCCTTAGCCTCGTCCATCGGATGGGGACGTAAATCGGGCGGTCCTGTCTATCGGTCTATCCTCAGAGCACGTTAAAGAACTTCCCCGGCTCTATATAACCTATACTGTGTTGATGAGCCGTTAAACCGAAGCTCGATAGCAGAAATTTACTAAAACAAATTAACTCATAGAAAAACAATTTGAAAATATTGAATATAGGTCTATATTTTATCTTGCGGATCACGCAAAAGGATTTATTATAAACATCGTCATAACTTTTTTTGAATAATCACGTGACCTAACCGTTCGCCCTACTTTTTTCGTCCGTCGGATGGGGACGTGAACCGGGCGGTCCCATGTATAGGTCTATCCTCCGAGCACGTTAAAGAACCATAGGAATCTATTCGATAATAAGAGTAGGGCACGGTTTCCGGATTCCTATGTATCCTTCCCCTCTCTCTGGGTCGGCTCTAAATAACCTATACTGTGTTGATGAGCCGTTAAACAACATTCAATTCAATTACTTTCTTTGAAGTTGACTGTCAGTAATGACTCTGGGTAGAGATTAAATAATTGTAGATTTTTGAGACGGGTTTATGTTTGTTATTTGATACTATAGATTTTATTCTTGTGTTAGATTTCCTAAAAGAAATCAGACTATATAAATCATTATAATGTGTTCTTATATATATTTACTTGTTTATATACCCGTTGACGGGCATTTGTTGATTTACATATATAGTTTATATTACTACCATAGTCCCTTATTTTTTAAGTTTTATCTTTATATATTTACATTAATTTTTAATTAATACTTCATCTCTACATTCCAAACCCGTTACGTTGCTTCAACTGCCAAGGCTTTGGGCACCACAACTCCAGGTGTACTAAAGAAGAACGTTGTGGTAATTATTAAAGATTGGTTTAGCACAATACAAGGCAATGTTTACAGTTTATCTTTATTGGAATATATTGGCCACGGCTTCAACAAAATAAAATATAAAACATATTCATGTACTTTATGAACCCTGAGTACAGCAGTTCACAAAGACAAATGTACCTAATATAGAAGATAGAATACAGATAAAATAAATGTTTTGTACCGAATGAATTACTGAACCTTTGTTCAATCCATATATATGTTTTACTGAAACATGGTTAAATAATGAACTCAATTATGAAATAGATGGTTTCACTTGTTACGCATTACACCGGACGTTAAAGCTTAAAAATGCACGTAGAGACAGTGGGGGTTTAATTATATACATTTCCAATCATTTTGTTACGGATGATTTATTATTAAAAACTGTAGATGATTGTATAATATGGCTTAAAATGGATGGAAAGTTATTCGGTTTAAATGAACCGTTATTATTATGTTTATGTTATAATATTCCAAGTGGAAGTAGCAGAGAAGTGTTTGTACAACAAAATATTTTTGATATTATTGCCGATGATATGTTGTATTTTGAAAATAAGTTTGACAATAAATGTAATTTTTTAATTACAGGGGATATGAATTCGAGAGTGGGGACACGTTTTGATTATGTTGAGAATGAATATTTATTTAATTTGAACTTATTACCAGACGATTATGTAGAAGACGTTTCGTTACAAAGAGATTCTGAGGACAAAAACACAAATGAAAATGGAAATTATTTATTAAATTTTTGCAAATCATCAGGTATGCGAATTATGAATGGACGATTAGGGAATGATAAAGGATTAGGGAAGTTTACATGTATTACACATAACGGGAGTAGTGTAGTTGATTATGTTTTATGCCGGACAAATTTAATGACATTGTTTACTTCATTTGTAGTTGATGAACCAAATGTTTTATCAGATCACTGTTCTATTTTGTTTTCATTTGGTAAGTCAACAAATGTTAATTGTGAAAGTGAATGCGATCTAGAATACGTTGAATACACCTATAAATGGAATAACGATAAAGCGTGTTTATTCAAAGAAATGCTTGGCACGAACCTTTTTAAAAATAATCTTAATAGTATTGAAGACGATCTAAATACCGTTTCTTCAGAAAACGAAATTGATAATAACATAAATAGTTTTTATAAAATGTTCGATGATACGTGTGGTCATTTATTTAAAAAGAAAATTAACGATAGGAATTGCAATTCCGATTGGAATACGCAACCATGGTATGATTCGACATGTAAAGAAAAGCAGTGCGAATTTTATGAAAAACTAAACTATTTCAGAATTAACAAAACCGATGAAAACAGACACTGTTTAACGAAAGCTCGAACTGAATATAAAAATATCATTAGAAACAAAAAACGTGAGTTTGATAAAAAACAAACAAAACGATTAGAAAACATGCGTTACAAAAATGCGAAAGAGTACTGGAAAATGTTAAAAGGTTTGTCAACACCAAATAAATCAAAGTCGCTAAAGGCGTCTCATTTTGCAGAATATTTCAAGTCAATAAATAATCCAGAATCGGCTTTTTTTCAACCAGATGAAGATGTTATATTTTTTAATGAAAGATATCTTAATGGTGAAATACAAATCATGTTTGAAGAATTAGATCACAAAATAACACACGGTGAAATAAGCAAAGCATGTAGGGAATTAGGTTTAAACCGTTCAGGAGGGCCAGATCTTGTCATTAACGAAATTTTTAAGTATGGGATCAACTATTTAATTGGTTATTTAAGTAAATTGTTCAACAAAATCTTAGACCAGGGCTATTTCCCAGAAAAATGGTCAGAAGGTTATGTCATACCATTGCACAAAAAAGGGGATGTTAATAAACCGGAAAATTATAGAGGCATAACTTTACTTAGTACTTTGGGAAAACTTTTTACAAGGATTTTAAACAATAGATTAAACGAATGGGCGGATAAATATCAAGTTTATATAGAAGCACAAGCTGGTTTTAGAAAACATATGGGAACTATTGATAATATATTTATTGTACACGGTGTAATATCCCATTTGTTGAATGATAACAAAAAATTATATGTCGCCTTTATTGATTTTACCAAAGCCTTTGATTTTATTGTAAGAGATATTTTATGGTATAAACTCATAAAGACTGGGGTCAGAGGAAAAATCTTAGAAGTTATTAAATCTATGTACAAAAATGTAAAATCACGTGTTAAATATGAGAATCAGTTGAGCGAAGAGTATACATGTTTTCTGGGAGTCGCTCAGGGTGAATGTCTGTCACCTTTTTTGTTTTCCATGTATCTGAATGACCTTGAAGAAACTTTTATTTTAAAAGGATATACGGGAATTGATATGGGTATGTTAAAGTTGTGTTTACTTCTTTACGCTGATGACATAGTTATCTTTTCAGAAAACGAGAGCGGTTTACAGGATGGTTTAAATATTTTGCATGATTATTGTACTAAATGGAAACTTACTGTAAATGTGAATAAAACAAAAGTTATGGTGTTTAAAAAAGGTGGGAGAAACAGAAGAAATATACATTTTATCTATAATGGTTCACAACTTGACATTGTCAACAAATTTACGTATTTAGGGATAGTTTTTACAACTGGTGGGTCTTTCAGAGAAACCCACGAGGCACTAGCGGGACAAGCTCTCAAAGCAATATACAAATTAAAATCATATGTGTATAAATTTCATGATATATCTGTGAGTCATATGTTAGATTTATTTGATAAACTAATTTTACCTATTTTGAACTATGGGGCTGAAGTTTGGGGGTTTTCAGAGGCTAAAGTAATCGAACGAGTTCATTTACAATTTTGTAAACATTTATTAGGAGTAAAAATTCAAACTCAAAACGATTTTATTTATGGAGAGTTAGGAAGAACTACATTACAACAATATAGAATGAAAGCTATTATTCGTTATTGGTTTAAACTTTTGAAATGCAATGAGTTAAAATATATTAAAATTACATATAATACACTGTTAGCAGACTTAGACAAATATCCAAATAAGATTTCTTGGGTGAGATCTGTGAAAAATGTTCTTGAAAGATTAGGATTTTATGATGTATGGTTTTTTCAAGGGGTGGGAAATGTAAATAGTTTTCTTTCTCTATTTACTCAGAGATTAAATGATACTTTTGTACAGAAATGGAACGAAAATTTATCAAATTCAACTAGAGCAAATTGTTACATTTTATTCTCGGAATTCAGTTTTAAACCCTACTTAGATAACGTTACTATCAAAAAATTTAGATTAGCGTTAACTAGACTTAGAGTGTCATCTCACAGACTTGAAATAGAGACTGGAAGGTGGCACAAACCTACAAAAATACCACTTTCAGAAAGAAAATGTAAACTTTGTAATTCTTTAGAGGACGAATTTCATTTTATACTAGAATGTCCACTTTATTATGATTTTAGAGAGGTGTATATTAAAAAGTTTTATTGGAAAAGACCAAATATACCCAAATTTATAGAATTGTTGCAATCAAAAAATGTTAAAATTGTTAGAAATCTCGCTATTTATATTTTTAAAAGCTTTCAAAAAAGAAACGAAACTTACGATATAATATAGGGGAATTCCTCCTCTTACTTGCTTATTTATCATATAAAGTCAATGACATATCTGTCTGATGTGAAAAGTCATATACTTTTTTACTTTGATGTAAGCCTTACCTTAAGAAAATAAGAAAATAAAAGGTTATAACGATTATATGTATAATACATGTTTGAAATGAATATATTCATACTAGTAATACTGTTAAAACTGATGACTGCTAACCATTGACTGTTTAATTATAAATATGATGTGTATTTTGTATTGTATACTGATAGGCCATTTGGTCTTTTGTATTAATAAAGTTTATCTATCTATCTATCTATATGTATTTTGAGGTTTCTGTTGAAATTTTTTTTTTACCTCGAATTACAGCAGAACGACCCTAAAATACACACATATATAATAAATCACCATGAAATGAAATGGTGATTTTACTTGATTTATTAAAACTTTTTTAAAATAGGGGTAGTGAAGATTGCAAGTTTATTTTTTTTTATAAGTTATCAAAATTACAACATACTTTTTTTATATGGTTAAACATCAATACGTCTAAATTTTAAGCACTCAGCATTATAATCTTTAAATTTCCAATAACGTGTCATTATTCTGACTGAAACTCCACCACAATCAGCACAAATTTTATTTTTTGCTCTTGTGCCTTTTTTACATATTGAGCACGGCAATACATGACTTGTTTTTAATCTATACTTATGCAAACTACAATAATTAGAATATTTTGTAGTTTTATTTTTACGCGGATTGTGTAATCCAATTTTAAGAAATTTGCAAACATTAATTTCCATTGTTTCTTTTTGATATATTTTTTTATATTAAATAAAAAAAAAAAATAAGTAGATATCAAAAAGAAATAATGAAGACTGAAGAGATTATAGAAAATTTAATACGCCTGTTTGATACAGGTGTAATAGATAAGCAAACACTATCTAACGGTATAAATGCATTGAAAGAAGTTCCAAAAGAAACTTTAAAAGAGGTTAAATCTCAAACATTAGAAAATTTACTCAAGAGACGACGTGCTAAGAAACAACGTAAACGAGAAAAGCAGAAATATGATAAATTGCAAGATGAGCAAAATCAGAAATATGCTAAATCACGAGACAATGTTATAAATGAGTTGAAAGAGCTTAATGATAGAAAATCTAAAGAAGAATTAAAACTGGTTGACAAACCAATGTGTGGCTATTTTAAAGCATACGAGATATCTGCCGAGAAATACAAAGACCCTCAAAAACTATTGCGTGATAAAAAATCCATTATTACAAAACAAATAAGCAAAGAGCTGACAAAGATGAATGGATTAAAGTTTCAATTAGGTCTTACTGTAAATTTATTCAAAGATGATGGTGATACCAAAAAATACACCACAGCAGTATTACACAGTGAACAAAATGCAATTTTAACCTCTGAAAAAATAAATGAGTTTTACGATGAATCATCTGCAAATATACAAGAGAGCCTTGAAAGATTTACAAACACAGCATCTGGATTGGAGATTGATCACTGTGTTACGTTTTACTTAAATTTTGCAAAGTATGAACCATTAAAAGGTTCTTCATATATTCCTTTGCCTAAAGCAGTATCTGATAAAAAAGCAATAATTAATGTTAATAATGAAGATAATAAGTGCTTGGAAGTGGCATTGGTTTCTGCTTTGTGGCCTAATAAAAATAATCCAACTAGGATATCTAGTTATAACAAACACATAGGTAAGTTGAATATGGATGGTATTGATTTTCCCACTCCAATTTCTCAAATTTCCAAAGTAGAAAAACAAAACAACCTTGCTATTAATGTTTATGCATATACCATAACAGGAAAAAATAAAAAGGTATCTGTTTTTCCATATAAAATATCAGAACAACCAAAAGATATTGAACGAATTAATTTGATCTTAATATCTGTAGACACTGAAGTTGAATCAGAAAACGAAGACGATCCAAATAATGAAGAAGGAATTATAGATGACAACTATAACCCTGATGATTATTCCAAGGAACCAAAAACATTAACAACAAAATATCACTATTGCTGGATTAAAAATTTGAATAGACTACTCTGGGATCAAAACAAACACCATGGTCAAACTTACTTCTGCGATCGTTGCCGTCACGGCTATTCTGGAAAAGGACTACTTACAAAACACAAAGAAGACTGTGATGGTATTAACAAAAATTCTTGCAGAATAGAAATGCCGCAAGAAGGTAAAAATACTGTAAAATTTAAAAATCATCAAAATCAGATGCCTGTGCCCTATGCAATATATGCTGATTTTGAAAGTATAGTCAAACCAGAATCAATTAAATTCTGAAAAAAATCTGAAATTACAAGTGTGCACGAAGCTTGTGGATTTGGATATCAAGTTGTCAGATATGATGGTAAAACAGAAGAACCTGTTATTTACAGAGGTGAAGATACAGTTGAAACGTTTTTAAATCACTTAGAATGTGAGAAGAGCAACATTAATAAAATATTTGCTCACCCAAAACCCTTAATTATGAAACAACAAAATGAGGAAGATTATGAAAAAGCAACACACTGCTGGATATGCGAAAATGAAATAGGTAGGAAATGTGGCAAAAACTGTAAAATAAGAGATCACTGTCATTTTACAGGAGAATACAGAGGTGCAGCACATAAAAACTGCAACCTAAAACTAAAAATAAAACCAAATAAAACAATCATTCCTGTTATATTTCACAACCTCAAAGGATATGATATGGGACTTTTTCTAAAATGATCAGCATGGCATGATGGTTATAGGAGTCGAACATCATTTTGATTCAATGTTAAACATGGCTGTCAGCGGCCATCTTTGTTTACATAGAATTATATAATGAAAACTTGTAGCGACTACTTCTCTGAAACTACTTGACGGATTTCCACGAGACTTCACAGGAAAGCTGCTCTTGATGTCTAATTGATCCAAGCAACATTTTAGGTCGGCCGGAAATTCAAGATGGCCGCTATGGCTAAAAATAGATTTTCAAAAAGCAAGTTTGTATCGACTACTTCCTGAAATCAAAATCAATTAGTAGAGTTTCAAGGTCATTGACCTCTTGTTATTTTCCGGTCACTAGATCGGAGGTCAAGGTTGCGGTTCCCTTCACTATCAATACGATGTCCTATCAACAACTACAAACTTGATGGATCTAGGTCCTCCAACTTGAAAGGATGAATGGTTGCTCATGACCAGTACATCACCCTTATCCTTACTCATTTAAAGATCAAGGTGCCGGTGACCTTCACTATCAAAACGATCCCTGATCCAGATCATCTACATGCAGTCCGTACTTCCCATGGTATAATATATGTGTTATACCTTTTCTTGTTAAACACCTTTTCACTACTCCGTGCGTAAATTTGGATCAGCGATCGGGTCAGATATACATTATTCTTCGGTACTAGATTGCACACGTACCATTTTGTTCTCATGCAATTGGGATGGGCGCTACACGATCCTATACGATCTGAAAATATGAAACAAAAAATATTCGTTAAACTTGACGCACACAGATCAACGCATAAGCCCCTACGTTTCATATAAATAGATTTATATTATTTTAGTTATCGTACAAACTCGATCAATCCCATCATTCTTCGGAATCATTTCCAAGAAGTGATCGAGATGTTGCGAATGAAAACCAGGTCAAAGCGTACAAACGAAGAGCATCGGAATTTGTGAGACAGTTCCGATTGAAAACAGGTCCAACCAGTAGGTTCACCTCTGTTTTATCTCTCTATATATATCAGTATGTATTTTAATATAAATTTATAAACCATTATAAGCCATTGCAAGCTCGTATTATGCCCCCGAAGGGAGGCATATAATTCGGGGTATATTATAATCGCACTGTCCGTATGTGCGTCCGCCCGAAACCGTGTCTCAGCCTTTACTCGGAAACTATTGAAGGGATACGTCAAACTTCAGGAGTGTCCACGCGCGCAAGAATCAGGTTCCCACCCCAAGGTCACACTTTGAGGTCAAAGGTAAAAATAACTCTTTGTTGTGTCCCAGCCATTACCCGGAGACCTGGTCAAAGGTCAAGGGCACACTTGGACTCCAACGTCTATTGTTTCTATTCAAAATGTATTTTTATAAAGAAAAAATCAAAAATGCCCTTTCAACTCTTATTCAAAGACACATTATTTGAAATCACACGTATACATACTTATTTAGACAAGAAATTCTTTTGGAAATACATAAAATACAATAAATACTCAGGACCAGGATAACAACAGGAGATAGCGCTGGTAATGCTAGACGGGAGGTAATTTACAAGTTAATGCTATTTTTGAAAATGCGTATAGTAACCGGTGCCTGTTTTTACAGTGTTTATACAGTAACCGTAGCCCACATATTCCTATAAAAAACGCATTTTTTGGTATACAATTTACGCCCATTGCTTATCATATATATTCCAAGCTTGCCAACAGTGTTATATTAACTATTTGCATACTAATCTGTGCCGTAACGCGTAACTTATTAGATAAAATTGAAGGAAAACTGCAATTATCTGTCAAATGTCCATGCATTTTCGGATACTATTTCAGTTATATCATAATAAAAGCTTTTGTTTGGGAACAAACTTATAATTATCTAATTAGTTAAATATATCTAGCGTTCCGTAGAAGCAAGCGTTTTTCGAAAAAACGAATAGATATTTAAAAAATACTAATTTATGACGAACTTCTACAATTCTTTCCAGTTGTTTATCCGCTAGTAACCGTAAAACAATCAGCTAGTATCACGGGACGCTGATTTATTTCCGCTAGTAACCGTCTAGGTTCTCCACCGTGTATACCGGTGTAGATGTCCTATCGGTTATATGGCGGATAGACTATAAACCTGAGAACTGCACGCACACCCAGAGAGAAAGTTGGCACTGTGCGATTGTTCCCATCACATACATAAATTGTAATTATTATCATGGTTGAAAAAGCTTCTTTTTAGAAAAAATGCTGACATCCAACGGAGAATTTGCAGGGATGCATAGTGAATACCACATCTGATCCCATTAAATCTGGATTAACTGGGATTCCCAATTATATTTAAATAGGAATGAGATCCCTGATCTAGGATGTGGGATTTCCATTAGACTGGGATTCCCAGTTAATTCCACTGGGTGAATTTGCTTGGATTCCCAATTAATATCACTTGGACTGGGAATCCCGCTTAAAATTCCAAGTTTATCTAGGATCCTATGACACCCTCCACCATGGCCAACTCCTCCTGTAGGGAGAAGTTGATCTGTCGCAGTCTTTTCACTTTGACAGGTGCAGCTGTCATTGTTGCAGACGTTTCCATTGTTTGTTTACGTCTGCTGTTTTCATTCCTGAAGAGCGCCAAAATGCCGGTTACCGTATTTTTCACACGTCGTTTAACCTACTTCCGGTATAAAAGGGCGTCATACTAGTCTAATGATATTAGAATTATTCGATTTCGTTTAAAATAAATCTTTATATTTGTTCCAGCATACTTAGCGATTTACTTACGTAAGTTTTTAAGTATTGTCGACTTAAATGTTGGTGGAACACAATTTCGCTAAGAATTCCTTAAATACTTAGTTAATTATTTTGATAAGTTTTTAAGTAAAACTTAACGAAATGTTGGTGGAACCGGAGACAGATTCTATAAAATCGATACAATCAATTGTTCACAGATATTTAACTGATAGAAACTATGGAGCGAATATACTGAAAGATGATGTTTTTAAACATTCAAAAGACGTATTGGTATCCAAAAGAAAAGCTCTAAAACAAGCGGGACTAGGGAATAAACAAATGAGAACCGATCCGTTCACAGACGAAGAACTCCACATCCTGAGAAGAAAAGCACCTTTTTGAAAAGGTAAACAAACATAAATTAAGATAACATATTTCAGTAGAAAGTGCAAAATCAAAACAAATATACATTGGTAACCGTTGCAAACAATCACAACATAGATACTTTTACAAGGAAGGTAACACGTCAGCTGTCTGGGTAACTCTTTGACAGGAACGGAGTTTCTGCACGGGTAATTTGTGTTATGCCCTTCTTAATAGGCACACTATATAGGGAGTCCATAACCATGACAAAGTATTAATAATATTTTGAAGCAAAATAAGAATACATCTGAAATAGAATATAGCTGATATTTATTTAATAAAATACTTATTGCAACTTAATAATGCATATTTCAGAGACAACCCCGAAGCACTTTATTTATCAACTCTATGTGGCTGAATAATACTCTGTATGTTGGTTTGGTTTGAAGCACACTACCATGTTGTGGGGTGACCTGGATTTGGGTGTTACTGTAACCACCACGGACAGGGAACTCTTGTCATTTACAGAACGGG
The DNA here is from genome assembly GCA_037043455.1 of Cyrtodaria siliqua. Taxonomy (NCBI): domain Eukaryota; kingdom Metazoa; phylum Mollusca; class Bivalvia; order Adapedonta; family Hiatellidae; genus Cyrtodaria; species Cyrtodaria siliqua. The sequence goes on along the minus strand of JAWPHD010005336.1, from coordinate 127,214 downwards.
CCACTAAAACCAGGAATGGTTCTACGACAGATCAGAGGAAATTCATCCCAAAGATGTTCGACCAACCAGGTAATCTATTTATATTAACGAAAAATTAAATATTTTATAAATCTCTAAAACACACCACGATATATACACATCACGACATACCTTAAAATAGTTCTTATTTATTGTTTTATCATGTATGGATTTAGGCCTAAAGGAGGAGAAGTTACATTGCCTAGAGTGAAATCTTTATTCATGTTTAGAGAAATAGTAATTATTATATAATCATATTTTTGCAAATGATTCTTTGTGTTTTTCCACTCTCTATATTTGTCTTTATCTTATTCAGGTGACCACCCATATTGCACTGTGAGCCTTTATAATAAATACTGATAAAGGTGATATATAAGGCATATGCAGACAAGAGGCCTGAGCGCATGTGACAACCAGATTCAAATTTCTACATATCCGCACTTTGGACGAAGTTGTAAGAATGGAGCCCTGTGGTTTGTACGTGCTCCTAAGGGGAAACATAAACGTGGATAGATCGCCAAAACAATGAGAGAGAAAACTGGATTGACATCACGACATGTGAACCACTCGGGCAGAAAAACATACATAACAAAATTGCTTGATGCAAACAGACCACCAAATGAGGTTGCACAATTGTCGGGACACAAAAACCTTTTGTCATTAAATTATTATAACTCTGTAAACCTAGACATACAAATGTCAACCATTGTCCATGGTCATTCAGATACTAGTCGAGAATTAAGACACACCGTCCAGTCCGATTCGGTGGTTTCTGTCCCACGACCCTCTGCAGGAGGTGATGCCAATGGCGTTGATTTTTCTTTTTAGGCAAGCACATCAGAAGCTGATTTTGAAGAGGAATTATATTCTACCTCCCAAAAAATTGAAAATGCATTGCCTGTTATAAAGCAGATTGAAGAAAAAAATGAACCAGATATTCCAAATGTCATTGATTTGCCGTTAATTCAAAGTCCAGGGGGTAGATTGAAACTGACAAGTTAACGTTTCCAACCACAGTCGATGTTTACCACTTCAGATTCATCCATGCTATCACCATTGTATTCAAGAAGTAGATCATAATTCCTTTTTATAAAACGTGTATTTGTTAAAAAAAATATTTATTTGTTGTAATTATTTGATTAAATGTAATTATTTAATTTTGTTCAGGTGGTGTGATAATCATACGCAGATATGTGTAAAAAATAAATGAAATATACATTAAAGAACTTGTTTTTTGTTTTGGATATTTAGTTGTTTCTGTAATAAAAAGGTAAGTATGTGGCTAAGGTATGCCTCTTGGTCATATTGGTCCTGGATAATCATATTATGGTTATCCAGGGCCAATATGACCAAGATTATCTAGGGCCAATATGATTATCCGGGGCCAATATGACCAAGAGGCATACCTTAGCCATATAATAACCTCTAAATACAAAACTTCATAGTACGACCATAGTTTAAACATTTGAGTCTGAGCTTTTGCTCAAGAGTTGATCAATACAAACAAATATTAGTGTTTTAATATAGCAACAAAGAAAAGCAAGCAGTAGAAAACAAATAGCAGCAAAGAAAAACAAGCATTAGAAAACAGCAAATAAAAGCAAGCATTAGAAAGCAAAAAGCAGCGAAGAAAAACAAGCATTATTAATATCTAGTTCAGTTAATATCATCCACTACCAAGATGTCAACATCATTTTTGTTACAGTTAATCATCATTGTTTTGGCATCAAAATTAGAATTTACATTAATATTCTTTGTTGTAATGATGATGTATCGCACTTTTGGATTGGTATGAGTGAGATTCCAACTCACAATCTTTGGGTTAAAACCAAAACGCATTTACCAGCTGGCTATCATACCTTAGTCACAATGCAATGACACATCACCACCCTAAATAATACTGGATTTACTATCTATTATACTGCACACTCTCATGGGTAACGTTGATTAAATGATAACTGACATTTCTATATCATCTCAGTTGTAAATATAGATATAAAACTCGAACAGGAAAACAATTTTTGATTTACATTTAAACATAGTTTATATTACTACCATATCATCCCTTATTTGTAAATAATTTTATCTTTATATATTTACATTAATTTTATTTACTACTTCATTTCTTCATCTTTCATCAAATTTTGCGTACAATATCACCTATTCATTCATTCATTTACCATTTACTTCTGACAGTCTGAACAATAAGGAAATCAGAGACCCATGATAATTAGCATATTTTTTTCCCATTTTGTTCTCATGCCAACCACAGTTTTGATAAAATATAAATAAAATAAAACATGTGCATGACCTCCTTGTTGCCGCGGATCCAACATACCGACTGGGCACTTACTAAATTGTAGCATATCGTACGACACAAAGTAAAACTGCCAAATATCGTTCTTTATTGTCTCCTCTTATATCAAAGACAGAGCGAATATAATAATACCACTGCACACGGGGCATTGTTCTCTTTAATTTTTGAGACAAGTTGCAGACTTCTGCTGAGAAAAATGGCGATTAAGATACAGTTGCAAATTTCAGCAAAACTACAACAACAACCGCAAGTAGCATGACATAGACCATAGTCAGTGTTTTAAATAACGTTTGATGAAATGTTTAGCTATCACAGAAATATTTTGATAATTTCAACTGCATTCCAAACACAGTTGTTTTCACTGGAGACCATCTGCTGATTGTTGATCTTAATAATGAAAATGTATATACAGTTAAAATGGAAGTGCATACATGCTATTTTGAGTATTTTCTATCTGCAAGCTTATTACTTTTCTGGATCATTTTTAGTATAATTATATAAAGTAAGTAATTGGGCAAAAACGTTTCTTTTTTTTTAGTAACGGTGACCTTGACACCAATGACCCGAAATGCAATCCCAAACTGTCTTTTCATATAAGCTACCTGCACCGCAAGTTTCATTCTAATATCTCATACCTTACTTAAGTTATTGAGCGGAAACCGTTTTTCTATTTTTAGTAACAGTGACCTTGATCTTGACCCAAACTGCACTCCCAAGCTTCCTTTCGATATAGGCTACCTATCATGCAAGTTTCATCGCAATACTTCATTCCTAACAAAAGTTAATGAGCGGAAATCGTTTTTTCTGTTTTTCCTGTTTTTAGTAACAGTGACCTTGTCTTGACCCCAGTTACCCCAAATGCAATCCCAAGCTTTCTTTCCATATAAGCTTCAAACCCTGCAAATTTCGTCGCAATACCTCCTTCCTAACAAAAGTACAAGCGATATTAGTCAGGAATATAAACATTTTATGCTGGCATTGGGGCTTTATATTATATTACCCTCCACACCAACCCACCCACCCAAGCACACACACACCACCCCTAATATCCCTCCCCACCCACCACCAACAACTCCTACACATACGTAATATAGTTATATAAACAAAAATGTGATAATCAAATGATTAAATTAACACGTTATTCAATTGTGAATGGTTCCAGAACACAAAATCCATCAAGAATACTCTTAAAGCAAATTTGAGACGACCCCTGATTCTCAGCTTTGCACTGTTGACAATGTCAAGGCAGCCGTTTTAACTGACTCGATAGCCGCCAAACGACATTCATTTGTTTATGTGTGAAATCTTTTTTACCAGAAACACATGTTTTGAACTTTTTAAGGAAGTAATGGTTTATATATTGTGCATTGTTTGAGGTAAGTTACTTTTGTCAATGTTGGATTCATTTTTACGATGCAGATGTACGAACTGCCAACGTGTGAATTTGTTGTTGACCGCCATACGAATTGAAAAACTCGACTGATTTTACTGAAAATGCCTTCTTTTGTGTTTGTTGAATAAGTATTTACAGTAGGAACGCCACGGACCTATAACATACCAGTTCTGTTCGCATTTTAACTCCGCGAACATGGACTATTTCTTTGTATTTTACGGACTATTTTACGAATTTTCAATTAAAACAGACGCCATTTTTTTACACCCGAAATTGTGCGCGCTGCGTCGGCGAGCACTACGGGAACCTATGGAGTCTAACAACACGCGTAAAGTGTTTCATACCGTAGATTATGTAAAAACTAATACCTTACCGGACGAAATAACGTCCCATTATGTGTCAACACGATGCAGTGTTGGTGACTGACAGGTCACCGTGACATAACTTGACACGTGAAATTGACATGTTGGTCAAATTGGATTTGGGATTACTGTCTGCTGCTAGAGGTCCATGATCAAGGTATTTGTTTTGTCATTAAAATGTGTTTGTTAATAAACAGTACACACCACTTTTAGATCGTACATATTTAGACATTAGCCAAATATAGTGCCTAAAAAAGTGGCGTATACTGTTTAATAGAAAGTTCATATTTTTCGTGTACTCCGATCTTTCCAGTAACTGGATGTACTGTAAACTGTAGAACGTTTCGTGGAATAAAACAGTTACTAGTAGAAATGCTATCAATGTCCCCCGCACCCCCGCCCACCCAAGTACGGTAGATGTGGGGGGGGGGGGATGGGGGGTAGATGAGCTTAAATACCGAAAACAAGGAGGGGGTAAGGAAACTAGAAACCCCCTCCACCCCCACCCCTCAGATGCATGAATGTAAATTGTTAGCGTTGTCTCTTTATCGTTATGTTATCCCCATTTTCCTCCCATTTTCTCGCACATTCGTGAATACATACCCGATACAACTACCATTGAAACAATGTAAACAGCCATTGACAGGTCAGATTCATATTTATGTACAGTAACATAGATCTACTTACACATATGTGTACATATTTATCCATGACAGTAAGTAGAGTTTTGAGTTTTCCTTTATAAATATGTAACATTATATATAACAAAGGATAAACTCTGTCTGTTTGATCATTGACATTGGATTGATGTTGTTTTTCAGAGAGGTCTCAAATGTGAATCGTGCCCTTGAGCAATTCTAAGTGAATTGATACTGACGACTTCAGAATGTCAAGCCGAGTTAAATGCCATTGGATCATTTTAAGGTGGTAGCCATTTAAAAAATGTTTACACTTGTGTAGTTCTTTAAATGGAGCTTGTGTTATGCTTGCACGGTGCTGTTCAAAGTTACAGTAAAAAATGTTTTCGGTGATAATGCAGCGTGATTGTCATATGAGCTCGTGTAAATTACATGTACTGGATACATGCGAAAACAAGTTGTGTTAAAGGGACACTAGGCAATCTTTATTTTTTTTAAACTTCTGGCGTTCGGTCAATTTTTCTGCATAATTTGCATTTGTGCATCATTAATATTATTTATTAGAATAGTTCAGAACTGTTGATAATAGTGCACCTATAATATAGTTAAGTATTTGATAAAATAACGAAGACAGAATGAAACACTTTTATTTAATTATTAATGCAAGCAGGTTTAATTTAAAATGTTACCATGTTAACAAATGGAGATGCTAATGTTAATGCTTGATAAATACTTCAAGAGTGCCGTGTGTCCCTTTAACATCAACTAATTACAATATTATTATGGTCTTTGTGATGGGTCCCCAATTTATTAAAGGGACACAGAGCAAATTTTCAATCTTGTGTCTGTTTTACACATTTTCACATCAGAACAGACCACACATCTACAAAAGTGTCTTCTCAACTGCCCTATTTAATCGTGTTTTATTACTAAAACTAGCGGCATCACCAGGTTTTGAGATAGAAAATAAATAGTTGTATATTAATATTTTCGCCCCATGTAAAATGACCTTACTAAGTCATTAAAGTAAAATATCCTATGAACAAAACGTGTAAAATTTAACAATTTTAGATTTTTGGCAAGAGTTGTATTTTATTCCCCTTCTAGTAAAAATGGCTTATATAGCATTGCACCATCTGTCAGATTTAACTTTCCTTGTAATAGATTCTTGCTGTAGTACTGTTGGGTGAAAAATACATTAAAATTGTTTTGTAATCATGTCAGGTCAATCATATACTCGTATGATACACAATATAATATGTGTTGACCATTTATTTGATGTGCCATTTACTCAGTTTTGGTTAAGGGACGTTTATAGCATATCGGCTTTGAATCCAGTGAACACGGATTCAAGCCTTACTGGCGCTACTGGGTTACTTCGATGTATCCTGCTAGCTCATTGTGTCAAACTGTCCCATTCCCCTTAACATGCCCTAGCTCCCCCTATCAACACCTGATTCAAATTGAATACTGTACGCGACTTATTTTTTTATTTTCTTTCAGGCTGCACGTCATGTGGAAGAAGACTCCATGTACACCACTGGCCAGAGTCAATGCTGAAGTTTATGTTCGCTTAATTATTTGCTTAATAAAGTATACATATGAACTAAAATATTGTCTTTATAAATATGTCTTCCACCACAAAGTGGAAGGTGAGACAGGTTATATTTGGCCTATCCGTTCGTCCGTCACAAATCTTGTCTGCGCTATTTGTTGGATTTTTACGAAACTTTGTAAGAAGCATCAGTATGTGCATATCAAATATTGAAGGTCAAGGGCGCCGAGACCCAATAATGATCATGAAAAACATTGTCTGCACTGTGCACTTCCCCAGAAGCAAATATCATCAAAATTCATGGTTTGAGTGCATTTGGTGAGAGAATGATGCCTTTTGATTTTGATTTCATTAGGTCAAAGATCATTTACACCGTAACATGATAATGTAAAATGCTGTAAACTGTAAGTCAAATATCATGAACTTAATGGATGGATTGCTTCTGGCGAGAGGGTGATCCTTTTGATTGTGAGTGGGTCAACGGTCAAGGTCACAGACCGGATAATGAAACGCATTGTCCGCACTGTAACTTCTCTTTTCCTGAAGGAAGTCTGTTGAAACGCCATGGGTTGACTGCCTGTTATAAGACTATTGCATCGTTTGATGATTTTGAGGTTAATATGTCAAAAGGACAATATAACCCTAATACCTTGGCCACAATGCAACTCCTTATTTACTGAAGCAAATACATGTATCATGAAACTATATGGGTTAACTGCATTTGGTGAGAGAATGACCCCTATTTAGTTCGAGATCAAATGTCAAGGTCACTGATCCGATCATGAAAACCATTGTCCGCACCGTAACTCTATTTTCCCTGAAGTAAATATATTCAAACGACATGGGTTGACTGCCTTTGGAAAGAGTATGATCCTTATTAATATTGAGGTCAATAAATCTAAGGTCAACGTCACAGTGACTTGATAATGAAAAATCGTGTCCGCAATGAAACTCTTTTTTACTTTCTCTAACGCTAATTTCATAAAACGTCATACTTTGACTGCCTTTGGTGAAATGATAATCCCTGTTTATTTTGAAGTCAGTAGTTGAAAGGTCCGTTACCATGACCGGAAAATGAAAAGTCTTGTCCACCTAAAGCAAATTTCATTAAACTTCATTGGTGGACAGTGGAAAGAGGATGATCCGTTTGATTTTTAGGTCAAAAGTCAAGTTCCTGCTGACATCCATTATCAAACATTTATAAACAAGGATAAGCATATGGTACAACACACGTATAATAGTAATGGTATAAAATATGAATATTTTCTTGCACAATGTAGAATCCAGTAAAACAAGTGGTTTTGTTCATCGATACTGTCGCCTGTGAACCAAACCACTTGTTGTTAAATTATAGGATTCAACAGTGTGTAAGACATATTCCGAAATCATAAATTAATTTTTATTTTATTAAAAGAAACAAAACATGTTATTTGATGAAAACAGACGTATTCAAATTTTCAAAGTAGCAATATTCGCAGAATATAGTAGATTTCAACTGCTGAAAACAAACATGTATTTTTTTTTCAGGAACATTTTTTTCTATGAATATAGTATTTATCATCGTTATATATTTTTAGAGAAATGTTTAATATGTCTGTTTTCAAATACCACAGATCGTAACACACCGCACATGTATATTAAGTATTCACTTTCAGTAGTCGTGAGTATGACTGCGTTCTGGGACCATACAAATAAATATAAATTAATAATATATATATAAATATATATATATATATATATATAACTATATATGCCCTATAAAGATAACAGACCCGCACTTTTCGGATTCACGCGTACAGTGTTTCACAACACCACAAACTATTGACACAATTTCATGTCCACATATTTATGTTATGCAATCTTCGAGTTTACACAAAATCATGTTTGTTACTGACAGTAGCATGTCTGTTACTCGTCAGTCATTTACTCGAGTCGCCCCCTCAGTTTCAAACGAACAGTTAAAAGAATATACTTGTTTTTGCCTGTTAAACTTATATTAGTTTATCGCTTTTTCTGATTTCGAAAATTAACTCTGCAACGTATCATGATTTCATTTTCCGATATACCGTTGCAACATTGTTTGTTAAAATAAATTGGGCACTCTGACATTAACCCAAAGCATGTATAGATCGAACATTTAGTGTAAAATACATAGACACATACATTTTAAATATATGTGTTTTACATAACAAAATTATTTATTTGTTTCTGTAGCCGGTCGTCTTTTTAAATGAATATGAATGTTGCCGTCTTGGGTCGGATAGCCCTGTTACTTAATTAGTACTTGTCTCCGTTTATTGAAATTCAACATATATACAGAGGAGAGCTGTATTTATATGATTTTGTTTTTATTCTCGCTTCTAAATGACGAAATAAATCGATTTAAATAAAACGCGCATTCTCAGCAATACACAACGTATTGTGTGTACGTTGGTGGGGAAACCGACGGGGTTGGAGGGATACATTCATACTACCGTAATGTTGCTCTCATAAATACTGTGAACATACTACATCAATACTATAACAACTACTGAACAATGCTGAAATCGATATATCTTTATAAATGAATTCATAATTCCACAATTTTATTCCGTGCGAACATCGATTTGGAACGTCGAATCGGCGTATTTAAGCGATTACGGTGTACTTCGTTAATTTTCGGGGGGAGTGGGGGGTGAAAGTACTTGCCTCCGGGTTTTTTATATTTTACATATCTACAGAGAAAAAATGTATTTACGCGTACATGCTTTTTTTCTTTCTAAAATTATGAAATCAATCGAATTTGATTAAAACTGCGCATTCGCAGCTATATACAACTTAATCAATACGGTATAGAGGGTGGTGGGGGTGGCATGAGGGGCGGGGTTGCAGGGATACTACCGTAATGGTGTCCTTGAAAAAAACTGCGAACATTCTACTCTAATAATTTATTAAATACAGAACAATGTTGAAATCAATATATCTCTTAAAAAGGATTTCACAGTTGCATGGTTTTATATCCCGCGTGTACATTAACTTCGACAGGTGATTGTTCATATTTTAGCGAACACGTTGTACTTCGTTAATTTTGGGGGAAAAAAAGTACTTTTTTCTGATTGACTTTAAATTTTGGTTTTTAATAGTAGACATGTCAATGAACACTTTCATGAAAAAAAAATCATTCTCGTTGTTAAAACTTCATTTTTTTGCATTTTTTTCGGATTCAAAAAATTAGCACTGCAATATATATTTTTACCATCCTCATTTCCTTTCCCGACGTACCGTTGCAATTTTGTTTGTTAAAACCTATTCCGAGCACTCCGGCATAAACCAAAAGCATGTATAGATCAGAAATTTAATCTGGAATGCATGGATACATACATTTGAAATATATGTATTGAAATAATAGAATTATTTCATTTCTTGTGTACCCAGTCGCGTCTGTAAATGTATATGCGTTATGCCGTCTTTGAGTCCGTGGGTCATGTTAGTTAATTTTGGGGAAAAAAAAGTACTTGTCTCCGATTTCATTAAAATTTTGCATATGGACAGAGGAAAGATTTATCTACGCGTACATGCATTTGTTTTTATTCTCGCTTCTAAAATGACGAAATAAATCGATTTTGATTTAAAAGCGCATTGTTGGCAATTTAAACCTTAAAACAACCTAAATTCATCCCTTTGAAAAATACCTTTAACTATTAATGGGAATTACACGAAGTGTACACCAATTATGTTCGACCAATGTAGTTTGTGAATATTATTACTTTAACAACGATCTGTGATGGTGTTTTGTTATAATCACAGTTTATAAATAAGAGGTGAATAAATCTGACCAGTGACAATTTTCCCGATAATGTCATTTTGTTATCGATTTTATCACGTGACCTTGTTTGATAAATATTCATACGCCATAGGGCTGGCGTTCCTACTGTTAATATAATGAACATAAAGTGAACGATAAAGCATATTATATTGTTTTATTGATAGAAACAAATTCAACTGATTCGATACCGCCGTAAGCACTGTAGTGTTTGGAAGCCCGAACATACCCCGGACCCCTTTCGCCGCTCAAGTCAAATGTTGCGCAACTGGAACTATTTTATTTTGCCGTCTTATAGAGAAATAACAGGACACTTTTAAGAATTACTAACCAATCAGAATGCAGTAAATATGTGTATTGTTCGAAGTTTGTAATTATAAATGTGGGAAACCTGTTTTAAAATATATGATTACATGTTACAAAATCATAATTTATGATACTGTCTAGTATACTTTCTACGATAATATCAACCTAGTAAACTCGATCAAGAAAAAATGTAATCCATTAATCAGGAAACAGGCGTAACTGACCGATACTCGAGTAAATCCATTAATCGAAATAACACTAGGTTCTTGTCGTATAACGTTGTATAATGATAATGAACATGTGTGCGGCTGTGCCAAGTTTTAAAGATTGTGAACAATTCATTTTGGAAAAATTAAAAAAATAAACTAACCAAAACGTCAAAAGACGCGTCAGACAGAAATCACTAAACCATAAACCTAGATTTTCTATGCTGTACGGTTCAGAATTATAATACATATGCTTATATACATCTACCAAGGTTGAAAATAATCAAAATATATGCAAATAAGGTACAACAGAATATAACACTTCAAGAATAACAATGATTTATTGAGCAATTCATAATACAAATTAGTGTAACATGCATTTGTCTAAATAATACTTATATCTTAGTTTATTGAAATGCAAGCTATTTAAAGAGGTTGGTGCCTATTTTGAAGGGAGGATTGATGTCAATCGAAAACCCTCGTAATGTGCTGCAATTGATATTTTATACTATATTTTAGATTTCCTGAAAGAAATCAGACTATATAAAAGATTAAAATATGTTCTTATATATATTTACTGATGTATATACCCGTTGACGGGCATCTGTTGATTTACATACATAGTTTATATTACTACCATATCATCCCTAATTTTAAATTACTACTTCATTTCTTCATCTTTCATCAGTTTTTGCTCACAATATGACCTTTTTATGTTTCGACGTGTCGTAAAACACCATTCGTTCTTTCATTCTACCCAGGAAAAGTGGGTCGTCTACCTCCACCACAAAAAAATGTACCGTCATATATAACCTTACATGTGTTGAATATGACGTAAAACACCATACAAACAAACCAAAATGGTTATAATTGTTATATAGATATGTTTCTAAAACACAGTTTAATGCGCCCATTTGAACTACGGGACATTATTAAACAATTATGCATTCCGTATGGTAAGTTCAGAACCATAACACTCATGAAATTGAAGGTGCATTTCCCTTGTTGAGAAGAGTAACTCTGATGTTTTTGGGGTCGATACCCTTGTTGAGAAAAGGAACCCTGATGTTTTTGGGGTCGGTATCAAAAGGTCAAGGCCTTATATGAAATATTCGTTAACAATTACTTCGAAGCCATAGCACCCACACACATGAAACTTTACATTAATTTTCAACTACTTCTTCATATTTTCATCAGTTTTTGCGCACAGTATGACCCATTTATGTGTCGACGTGCATTGAAACACCATTCATTCATTCAAAAGAGATAACTTTTATCTCTTGTTTGTGTCAGTTTTTATATGGTATTTCTTCAAAACAGGTGATACAAAAGGAGTAACTGAATTATTAAAAATCCTTGTAACATTATCAGAAGAACATGAAACGAGGTTGTTCAATGAAGACTTAAAGTTCTAAAGGGGTACAAATGGTTTAGTTCTACGAAGTGAAGAGTTATTTTGTGGAATTTGTGTTGATGCCCAAGAGTGTCACCGAAGAGGTAAAATATTTCTTTAAAGTGTTTTATGAAAGCAAGATAAAACATAGCATGCCTATTGCGTAAGGAAAGTCAGTACCTCCAACTATCCAAACCCCTATATTAAATAACCTGATATTCTTTTGAAAAACAACATCTGTAATATAGTCATGCTTCAGCACGTATATTTAGAAGTAAGTAACAACCTTGTGACACATTAGTTGACCGTTATATCACTTGGTCAACTAGGCGGTTCTGATCACGGTTAAACAATACATAATTGTGTTAGTAGAGTGAGTGGGGGGGGGGGGGGGGGGGGGGGGGGGGTGGAGCCATCAATGACTTAAGCTAATGGAGCTGGGCATCTCAAGTGCAACAATTAATCGCCTAGATAAACTAAAAAATTCAAACAATAGCATCTTGTTTTGATAGAGTGGAAAGTCATTAGCGACTGATCACTTCCGAGTTGAAACCCCGTTTGACCATAAATCACGACCAGTACCGTCCTAGGCTGCTTATTAATTGGCCTTAATCAGATAATTGATCAAGTGAGTTTCCTGTTGACATCAGCAGTTCGTGTCCTAAAGCACTCAAGGGGTGTGACCGAATAAACTTATTGTCAGCATGTTTGTAGCTGTGTATATATAGGCCCGCTCTGAGATTGTAAGATCAGACCGGCACAGATATACGTTGTTAGCATACGTTGTTGTTTCAAAAGTATACGATCAAAAATGATATACTTAGTACAATATTGACCGTGTTTTTATGAAGAAATAATTGAAGGACTTTACTACACATCATAAAACAATTTGAAGTTGTTAATATTACTTCCGTAATCAATCATTGGCTAACTATGAAATGAATTGTGTGATAACTATGAATATACTTTGTACGAAATGATTAATTATTGTAAAGTTAACAGAACGCCAGGAAAACATTGCTCCTCCATCTACCGTCGTCTAGTGAAATGAATGTCCCGCTGTTTACAGAAAGTCAGGCAACTTTACTTCATCAACGTCTACGTTACTGAAACTAATTTCCTGCTGTTTACAAAACGCAAGCCAACATCGCTCCGTCTACTGTCTAATTTAACGAATGTCCCGCTGTTTACAGAACGACAGGCAACATTTTCATCTACGCCTACCGCCTGCTGGAACTTATTTCCCGCTGTTTACAGAACACCGGCCAACATTGCTCCGTCTACAGGGACAAATGTTCCGCTGATCATCGCCGCTTTGTCGCTTAACAAAAACATGACAGCGTTAACAACGTCGTTGATTTCTGAAAGAGAATATCACTGTGTATATTAGTCATTGTTGCATACCGGATAAGGCTATCCACGTGTTACATGGGGGATGGTCAGTCTTATCTTTATGGGTAAGATAAAAGTCACGCGCGCACCAACATCCGGTATGCAGGAAAACATTCAAATTGTTAGTAGCTGGCGGCGTCAACGCACATGTCTGATAGGCATAAAAAAATAATCTATCACGGGTTTTCGTTTCAGATACGGAATTCCAACCCTCGGTAAAAGTGTTTTAATCAGGAACCTCGGCAGAGTCTCGATTCCGATAAAAAGACTTATACCTCGGGTTGAAATTCCCTATCTTCACCGGATACCCATGAAAGATTCTTATATTGTATCTCGCTTCTAGTGGGACTCGCATTTAACATAACCGTAGACCATCACGTGTTGGTGCTTCTTAGGCTAACCATTGCGTTTATAAAACACCTATCGTTTTGAATACAGAATATACCTCAATGATTAACCTATTTAAAATGCGTATTTTAAATTAGAGTAGATATTACCTGAACGTTTAAAAGTATGCGATATCAGGGTTTACCGCTGATAAAGATAAGCATGTCGAAAATGACTGCGGTGTTATCTGGATGCGGTGAACCGTGACATTTTCATATTCGGTTATTTACAAAATGTAGAAATTAGCCGCCGAAAAAGTTGCACTTTAATGTAAATACATCGGACTTTGGATTTTTGATCGTACAAAAGGTCACACGTTATTATTGATATAAAGAAAATGGTCCTATAGAAACCTTAGCACCAAAGCACAATGGCATCGTAGGTCTGCACTGTAGTACAAACTAAATCAAATGAGCAAATTATATCAATTAACATGACAATACACAACACTAAAAGTGCACAACCGCGCTAATATCCTGTCATTTGCTTCATTATCAAGGTACATGCGTCAATCTCTATATAATTATATGAAAGAAAAATGGTGCCATGAAAATTTGCATACACATACTCACCTCAGCGTTCTCCAAAATAATAATAATATTGTTTCTGGTTTAATTGCACATACTTATATAGTTAAATGTAAAATATTTACCTGGGAATCGACCAAGTGGTATTTTCGCCGTTACGGCTGCCTGTGCTTCTGGGTCACTCCAACCCTTCTTTCCCATATCGGTCATTACCACTGTTGGACCAACAGTGTTAACGCGGATCTAGGGTGTAAACAACGCAAGATTAAATCGTATGCTAAGCGCGCTGTTTCCCAACGTTATCAGTTATACTTGAGCTTAAAGTACTTAAGTACTTAAATTGCATTGAATTTCATAAATATTTCCAATACGTTAAAAAATAAACAATCGTATGAAGTTGCTATTTATTTGTATTTATCTATTCAAAGAAGCGTGTTATTAACGTTTGTCCTTTAAATTTGCACATCTAATTGTGATTGAAGTTTGCATACTTGGGCATAAGCCTAAGACAATTCTCAAGAATTGTTTGTAAATTTAAGACCTGGTCATTGAAAACGCATAGAAAGCTTGCTTTATTAACTGCTAACATGTTATATGACCGACATGAAATTGAGGCTTATAGGTATGTACTTTGAATAACATTGTTATATTGAATTGTATTTAAGGTAAAACTATATAATACTTTGTGTTTTAAGTTAACAGTTAGTCTGGACGAAATACAAATACAAACTTTTTGATAATTCCTTATTGTTTTTGGAACAAATAAAACCAAAACTAAACTAAGAAAAAAACACACGTTTTTATGGTATAATGTGTTTACTTCATGCAAAAGCGTGTTTTGGCGGGCCTCGTCATCTAATACGTCATGAATAACACCATTTGCTCATGCAATTGATAATCTAACAGTGATTTACATTTATCTATACAAATTCTCTCCAACCCCTCTCCCCCAACCAATCCCAACTCCAAATACAAAAGGCTCGGAAGTAGGACCATGATAGGAATATTTTTTATTTCATAATTTAACGATAAATAGCTATACAACGTCAAATTGTATATTTGATATTACACATTTGACGGCTCACCTCACGACGAAATATTATCTGAGTAATTGATACTAATTTCCCAAGTCTAAGTATAATATAATATTATTCACAAACAAACTGTACGTGGTACTATTAAACGCATGTTAATATTTAACTAGGGTTCATAAACACTTCTTACGTTGTTAGGTCCTAGTTCAAATGCCATGGTCTTCGATAACATATTTATGGCTGCTTTGCTGCAACAATACGCTGACAGATTTGTACATGCGCTCTTGCTTGCAATACTTCCAATGTTTACTATAGCGCCACCTCTACCACGCGATACCATGCCTTGAGCTACAACCTGAAAAATATGATATATCACGACTATATATATATAATTTAATAAACACATGCCATTATTATACCAATAGTGTTGTTTGCGATAGTTAGTATTGTGTTGTGATGCGCATCACATTGTCTGTTATTCGAATATGTAATTATTTAGCATGGTAGACTGTTAAACATGAGAGTAAAGCTTTAAACTGGTGCCCTGTATTTTCCAACACGTTACATAATTGTTCATTACTTCTCCGGAAAGTCTAAACTCTGTTATTTAATTATTTGTTTTATTATCGAAGGAATGTCTAAACTCTATTATTTAAAAACATTTTCTATAGTTTTTTTCTGCATAACAGATCTTCTTTAAACTTTGTGTACAGTAAGTCTGTTATATATAGACAGAAAATGCAAAAATAATGCAAGGTCACCATAATTGTTAAAATTTTAAACAATAATTTGTAATGCCACCGTCATGTCAATCTCTCCAAAAAGTTGAACAAGTCCATGACATTGCTTAATAAGACATTTCTGAAGTCTAATCAATTATTCATTGGTCACAATTCTGCTAAAGTTGTATTAAAGTAAAGAACCTTTAATTATAATAACATTTAAAGCCCATCTTTATGTAAAACCTATCTTTTTTTACAAAATATGTTCCGAGTCCATTACAAACAATTTATGCACAAATTAGCCCATAATGATACAATTTCCTGTTTTGAGCTCTACTGGGCCAAGGGCCAGCAGAGCTTATGGGATGGTGTGGTGTCCGTCGTCCGTCGTCCGTCCGTCGTCTGTCCGTTAACTTTTACATTGTTAAGACGATAGGGCCTTCATTTTTCATCCGATCTTTACCAAACTTTAATAGATTGTTAATATCAATGAATGCTCAGACAAGTCCGAAAACCAGCCAGATCGGACCACTAACAGCGGAGTTATTGCCCTTGATTTACTTAAAAATGATATATTGCTATGTTTTGCCTTGTTAAGACAATAGGGCCTTCATTTGTCATCCTAAATTACCAAACTTTACCAGATTGTTAATAACAATGAAAGTTCAAAGAAGTTTGAAAACCAGTCATATCGGACCAGTAACAGATGAGTTATGGCCCTGGATTTAGATAAAAATGCTATACTTTGTTTCGTTAAGACGATAGGGGCTTTATTGTTCTTTCGAAATTTATCGAACTTGATCAGATTGTTAATGTCAATGAAAGCTCGAACAAATTTGAAAACGAGCCAGATCGGATCAGTAACAGCGGAGTTATGGCCCTTGATTTCGTTAAAAATGCTATAATTTGCCTCGTTAGTACGATAGGTCCTTCGTTTTGCATCTGATCTTACTGATCTTACAAAACTTTACCAGATTTTATGTTTTTGTTTAATTTTTTTTTTTGATTATTTGATTATTTAAAAAAAAAAATGTTTAAAAATGTTTTTTGTTGTGTTTTTTTGTTTTTTTTAAATTGTGTTTAATTATTTATTTATTTTTTTTTGTTTTTTTTATATTAATTTATTTTTTGTTTATTTAATTATTTTTTTATTTTTTAAATTTTATTTTTTTGTTAGAATATTTATTTTATTTTTTTTGTTGATTTTTAGAGGAGTTATGACTCTTGTTTAGTTAAAAATGCTATATTTTGCCTCGTTAATATGGTAGGGCCTTCATTTTTCATCTGATCTTTACCAAACTTTACCAGATTCTTTAGTTATGGCCCTTGATTTAGTTAAAAATGCTGTATTTTCCCCAAATCTTTCAAAAAAAAAAGTAAATTGCAATCACTCGCTTCATTGATGTTATAAGAGCCATGTTAGCCAGTAGAGCGTCCACAGGCCCTCTTAGGCCTCTTGTTTAGTCCGTGTTACTCGCAGAATGGCGTTTTTCTAGTAGACCCATTCGTCGAGAGGAAGTTGTCCTAGCCCGGTGCAGGATAGGGCATACACGTTATACTCATTCATATTTATTACAAGGTGAGCAATTACCAGAATGTATACCCTGCTTTGCACCGTTAACGGTCAAACACATCTTATTGGAATGTGTAGCCTTTGATGCGTCAAAGGTACTACAATGTTAATACTATGAAAGAGTTATTTGATACTGTAGATTTTAGTCTTGTTTTAGATTTCCTGAAAGAGATCAGACTATATAAATCATTATAATGTGTTTTTTATATATATTTACTTGTTTATATACCCGTTGACGGGCATTCGTTGATGTACATACATAGTTTATATTACACCTTATCATCCCTTATTTTTAATAGTTTTATCTTTATATATTTACATAAATTTTTAATTAATACTTCATTTCTTCATTTTTCTTCACTTTTTGCGTACAATATGACCTATTTATGTGTCGACGTGCCGTGAAACACCATTCATTCATTAGTCCGTCGTCTGTCTGTCTGTCTGTCTGTATGTCGTCCGTTAACTTTTCTTCAAACGACTTCTCCTCAGAAACTGCTTGGCTAATTTTGACCAAACTTCACATGCATGTGAATGCTTTTTAGATTTGTTAAAATTAGGTCAGCGCTACATCCAAGATGGCTGCCATTACCATATATGGTCGAAACCTTAAAAAATCATCTTCTCCAGAACCTCTGGACAGATTTCAACAGTTTTTCTTTCAACATGATCGCCAACGCCTAGACTCAATTTTGTTCAAATAAAGTCCCCGGGGTCAAAAATGGCCGTGCCCCGGGGGTCCAAAGTTTGTATATTGCATGTTTTTCATAAAGACATATAGGAAAAAACTTTAAAAAATATTTTTCTCTAAAACCACAAGGCACAGAGCTCTCATGTATTACATGTAGCATCAGCTTATGATCCTCTACTAAGTTTGGTCAAATGGTGACCCTGGGGTCAAATTTGTCCCCGCCCCGGGGTCACAGTTTTACATAGACTTATATAGGATTTTTTTTAATCTTCTTCTCGGAAACTACAAGAGCCAGAGGTTTGATATTTTACATTTATTATAAGCTTATGGTCCTTTACCAACTTTGTTGAAATGGTGACCCTGTGGTCACATTTGGCCCCGCCCCAAGGGTCACATGTTTTACATAGACATGTATAGGAAAACAACTTAAAAACTCGTCTTCTCGGAAACTGCAAGAGCCAGAGGTTTAATATTTTGCTGTTGCTATAAGCTTATGGTCCTTTACCAATTTTGTTCAAATGATGACCCTGGGTTCACATATGGCTCCGCCCCGCGGGGGTCACAGTTTTACATAAATGCTTGTTTTAAAAATTTTCTTTTCTTTTTTTTTGATTTTTTTTTTAATTCTTTTTTTTTTTTTGATTCTTTTTTATATTTTTGATTTTTATTAACTTGGAAAACCAGCCAGATCGGACCAGTAATGGCGGAGTTATGGTTATATTTTGCCTCTTAAGACGATAGTCACTCGCTTCATTGATGTCATAAGAGCCATATTAGTGGTCCTCTACCAGGTTTGTTCAAATGGTGACCCTGTGGTCACATTTGGCCCCGCCCCGGTCGTCACAGTTTTCCATATACTTGTATAGGGAAAAACTTACAAAATCTTCTTCTCTGAAACTACAAGAGCCAGAGGTTTAATATTTTGCATATATAAGATTATGGTCCTTTACCAAGTTTGTTCTAATGGTGACCCTGGGGTTACATTTGGCCCCGCCGCAGGAGTCACATGTTTTACATAGACTTGTATGGGGAAAAACTTAAAAAATCTTCTTCTCCGAAACTGCTTGAGCCAGATGTTCAATATTTTGCATTTGCTATAAGCTTATAGTTCTCTACCAAGTTTGTTCAAATGGTGACGCTAGGGTTACATTTAACCCCACCCCAGGTGTCACCTGTTTTACATAGACTTGTATAGGGAAAAACTTTAAAAAATCTTCTTCTCCGAAACTGCTTGAGCCAGATGTTCAATATTTTGCATTTGCTATAAGCTTATCGTCCTTTACCAAGTTTGTTCAAATAATGACCCTGGTGTCAAATTTGGCCCGCCCTGGGGGTCACAGTTTAACATAGACTTACATAGGAAAAAAAGTAAAGACCTTCTTCTCTGAAACTACAAGAGCCAGAGGTTTAATATTTTGCAATTACTATAAGATTATGGTCCTTTACCAAGTTTGTTCAAATGGTGACCCTGGGGTCATATTTGGCCCCGCCCCGGCGGTCACAGTTTTACATAGACTTGTATAGGTACAAATTTTAAAAATCTTCGTCTCTGAAACTGCAAAAGCCAGAGGTTTAATTTTTGCATTTACTTTGCGCTTATGGTCCTTTACATGTTTTACATAGACTTGTATAGGGAAAAACTTAAAAAATCTCTTCTCTGAAACCACAAGGCACACAGCTCTCATATATTACATGTAGCCCTTGGGTCACATTTGGCCATGCCCCAGTGGTTACACTCTAGCACCTTCATTTTTGATCTTTGTAATAATAACAAATCCAGTACAGACCCTACTGTTTTTCAAAGCAAATTAAATCGAAATACTGTAACTTTCAACATATCTACACAGATGGCTCTAAAGATGGAGATAAGGTAGCTGCAGCAGCTGTTATTCACAAACACAGCATAAAGAGCCGCCTGTCTGACAAGGCCTCTATCTTTACAGCTGAACTTAAGGCAATTGAACTTGCCTTAAATTATATTCAGGAATCTGATGATGACCATGTTGTAATCTTTTCTGATTCCCTTTCATCTCTTCAAGCACTGGGTAATATGAAACATGATAACCCAGTTGTGCTTTAACTTTTAGAAAAGTACAATTCTCTTATAATTGATAATGTTATTATTTTCTGCTGGCTTCCAAGCCATGTAGGAATAAGTGGTAATGATAGAGCTGATAGTGCTGCCAAGGCAGCATTATATTTACATATATCTAATACCAAATTACCTTATACTGATTTTAAAAGCTGTATCAACACATATATTCGTAACTCTTGGCAAGCCACTTGGGATTTGTCAGTTAACAATAAACTCCATTCAATTAAACCATTACTCCATTCAATTAAACCATTACTCGGAGAATGGCGCTCTTCTAGTAGACCCATTCGTCGAGAGGAAGTTGTCCTAGCTCGGTGCAGAATAGGGCATACACGTTATACTCATTCATATTTATTACAAGGTGAGCCATTACCAGAATGTATACCCTGATTTGCACTGTTAACGGTCAATCACATATTGCTAGAATGTGTAGACTTTGATCCTATGCGTCAAAGGTACTACAATGTTAATACTATGACCGAGTTATTTAATACTATAGATTTTAGTCTAGTTTTAGATTTCCTTAAGGAAATCAGACTTTATAAATCAGTATAATATGTTCTTGTATATAATTACTTTTTTTATATACCCGTTTTCGGGCATTCGTTGATTTACATATATAGTTTATATTACTACTATATCATCCCTTATTTTTTAATAGTTTTATCCTGATATATTTACATTAATTTTTAATTAATACTTCATTTATTCATATTTTGTCAGTTTTTGCGCACAATATGACCTATTTATGTGTCGACGTGCCGTAAAACAACATTCAGTCATTCATTCTAAAAGAGATCAGACTATATAAATCATTATAATGTGTTCTTATATATATTTACTTGTTTATATACCCGTTGACGGGCATTTGTTGATTTACATACATAGTTTATATTAATCTTATCATCACTTATTTTTTAATAATTTTATCTTTATATATTTACATTAATTTTAATTAATTCTTCATTTTTCATCAATTTTTGCGCACAATATGACCTATTTATGTGTCGACGTGCCGTAAAACACCATTCATTCATTATATCAATGTTGGTAAACAACAGAGGCCACATTTCTTGGACAATCTTAACCAAACTTGCACAGATTGTATATGATCATAAGTTTTCGAAGAAGTTCGATAATGGACAATTACTCAGGTGATCGATATAGGGCCCTCTTGTTTGTTCTGTTCCTAATAACAGAATTTGTTCAAACTTCATAGGCACTAATTTGAACATATAGTAAGGCAATATATGCAATTAAATTATAGGTCACCATGCAATTAAAATTATAGGTCACCATGCATATTGAGATTTAATATTGTTTTTTGGAATCCTATCATTATGCTTAAACTTTTTAATTTTGTTTGAATTTTTACAAAATGTTATATTTTTCCTATTTGATGTATTTTTCTAATAATATGCATTTATATAAATAAAGACAATAAATACAACTAGACATCAAGAGCAACATTCCTGTAAATTTTTAGGAAAATCCATCCAATAGTTTTAGGAGAGAAGTCGCCCAAAATTCTGCGCAAGAAAAACTACAGAAAATGCC
Organism: Cyrtodaria siliqua; assembly: GCA_037043455.1. Lineage (NCBI taxonomy): Eukaryota > Metazoa > Mollusca > Bivalvia > Adapedonta > Hiatellidae > Cyrtodaria > Cyrtodaria siliqua. Next base: position 105,246 of record JAWPHD010005336.1, on the reverse strand, counting down.
TTTAATTACTTGTTTTATTATCGAAAGAAAATCTAAACTCTGTTATTTAATTATTTGTTGTATTATCGAAGGAAAGTCTAAACTCTGTTATTTAATTATTTCTTGTATTATCAAAGAACAGCCTGAACTCTGAAGGTACCAAGCATTGAAGTAGGCATTCTAATGGAATATCAAATAAAATCACTAACAATAGATTTGAATATATTTGTCGAACTTAAAACTGAAAATCTGGCCGGGGAATGGACTAAAATAAAGAAAATTACGTTTAAAAGTCAAAATTTCTTCTTGGGTACATGTACTCAGACTCCGCTAGGAAGTGATTTGCCCCGGTTACATTTCAGGACTGGGTACGGGCCTGTTACATACTAATATAACATACATATTATAATGTCAATCAATTTGAAAATGTTTCACCGCAGTTTCAGTTTTACGAGTTTCCTTGGTTTGTGATGTCCTTCCATTTGTGTCGGTAAAAATAAACGAGTATGAGCACCTTTAGAAACGGTCGCTTACGATAAATACCGTGGACCTTTAGAAACGGTCGCTTAATAAATACCGTGGACCTTTAGAAACGGTCGCTTACGATAAATACCGTGGACCTTTAGAAACGGTCGCTTACGATAAATACCGTGGACCTTTAGAAACGGTCGCTTACGATAAATACGAAATAATGCAGAATAGGCTTGATTGAGACTGTTTCCGGGTGAAATTAAATAACAGTGTATAGTGATTAGAAATTTGCATAATCACCTCATTATGAATATTACTTTGCTGCAAACGTTTACTTCATCAATGATTTCAAACATTCTAATTTATGTTTGAGAAGAAGTTAAAAGTTTGACACTCATGAAACATTCCAGAAAACCAGTACTGTTATCTTGTCTTTTCCCATTCAACTCCATGCCTTTTTATTCAACTACTTTCATTTTGCAACTTTTGTTTAGCTCTTATTTACTTTAAAGAACTCAAACTCTGTTAGTGAAGGAACGTTTCATACAAAGGCTTCACTACGTTATTAATACATATATTGACTTATTTTGCTAATGTTTTCATTACAACTACATTAATGTGCACACTTCCTTTCATGACTCGGTATAGTTACCTGCGCTATGTTAAATGCAGCTAAGTAGTTGATAGTGGTCACTCTGAAATAGGAACGAAACAAAACTTACTAACAATAGAAGAACTAATGCATTGTTGAACATATTTCTAATGAGAAGTTCACATGATTAATCAAAATGATAAATTATAATACGAAACGGCTATATATGTAATTATACCCATGTTTTTGAAAACAACAGGGTATATTAAAATCGCCTCCGTTCGTTCGTCCGTCCGTCCGTCCACCTAAACCGCTAAACGGAATTCAACCAAACTTAAGGTATGACTTCACCATATGATGACGGCGTGCAAGAGCAACATTACTTTTGGCTCCGAGCCCAGGGGACTTCAGAGTCATTTTTCCATATTTTTGCACATAACTTGGTATATGTAATCGTCTATGAAAGATAAACACCAGGGGTTGATTTGTGGTATAATTGTTTTGATAATTATGTCTCAAATGAAACATTATGATGATGGGATTACACTGTATACATATGTTTCCTCCTACGGCATCGGTGGGTCCTGGAGTAAGGGGCATCAAATACACTAATAATCCAATTACGATGTCATTAGCTATACTGATCAAAGTTCCGGAGAGCTTATGCCGTGGTGCGGTGTCCGTCGTCTGTCCGTCCGTCCGTCCGTAAAAAAGTTTTTTAATGAGTCACTACTCCTCTGAAACTACTGGATCGATTTTCATGAAACCTTACAGGAATGTTGCCCATGATGTCTAGTTGATCTTAGCGAAATTCACGTTGATGTGAAATTAAAGATGGCCGCTAAAGCTAAAGTAGAGACTACGTCTTGAAAACTATAAGTGATACTGATATTGGAATTTTTCTAAAAAAATCAGCATGAAATGATGTTGATCCTTATCGAAAATTAGTGTGATCCGACTTTAAACATGGCCGCCAGCGGCCATCTGGGTTTACCTAGAATTATATAAAAAAAAATTGTAGTGACTACTCTTCTAAAACTACTTGACGGATGTTCATGAAACTTTACAGCAATGTTACTCTTGATGTCTAGTTGATCCTAGCAAAAATGTCAGGCCGGCCGGAAATTAAAGATGGCCGCCATGACTATAAATAGATTAAAAAAAAATTGTAGCGACTACTTCCTGAAAACTGTAAGTGATATTGATAAGGGACTGTTTCTAAAAACATCAGCCTGACCAGTTGTTGGTCATTGTCGAAAATCATTTTGATTCAACGTTAAACATGGCTGCCAGCGGACATCTTTGTTTACATAGAGTTATATAGCATGTTTGTGTTTTACTTATATTGCCCATTGATGCTGCCTTGTTAGTTAGAGATAATATCATGGCGGGGATTTCTTTATTTACACTGTCCTGTTTTAATGGGATGACAGTAGGGTAAGTATGAGGTTTGGTGCACCCTAGAACCGGTTTAAACCCCCCAGTGGCCTTCTTTGCCACTGACCGTTCCAAGGCCCTATTGTCAACCCTTTTGTGTTTGTGTTTGTGATGTCGTTTGCTTTTATTATTACTTTTGCATTCTTGTTTGTCTGTTTGCATGTTTGTTTCTGTGTTTTGTGGTTGACTGTCCTCCTTGAATGCCACTTTCCCTGTCCGATCTTTTTATATCTCTTTATATAGTAAAAGCGTGTAGCGAATACTCCTCTAAAACTACTTGACAGATGTTCATAAAACTTCAAAGAAATGCTGATCTAGCTATCAAAACCTATCAGTAGAGATTCAAGGTCATCGACCTCTTTTTTTTCCCCATACTTTTGCACATTAATTGGTAATACAGTCGTCTCTGAAATAGATACACAGCATGATATGATATATTATTTAAACCTCGGACGTCTTCCCTGGGGGTGGAGTGGGTGGGTGGAGGGTAAAAGTGTGTTTTTTAAATATGTCTCAAATGAACATTCTGTTGAAGGGTTTCCAGTGGAAACAGTGTTATAGGGAAGTGACTTTGTGAAGAAAAAGTGGGTATCTTGCGATGGCGGCGCGCCGGCGAATTCGTTCAGGTGTAAGTTTGGAAACAGCACACTGGCGCCCAACTCGACCACATATCTAATATCACTGTAAGTTGAGTGAAATCATACTGAGAATATGTTGTATTAAACGTTCAAAATAGTGATTTCATGTTTGAGCACTGTTCATATTTGAGATATTTAACTGTGAAATATTTACAATTAAAACGTGTGTACAACACTGTCAAAACTGTCGAAAAATATATTTTAAGTTACATAATGTACTAAACGGAACTGCTAACGCTCCGTATTATGTTTTAAGCATACGTTTTAATTTTCGTTTTTTAGAAATACAGTTTGGATTTACAGTTAATATAAATCGATTGAAATTCGATTTTTTGAAGCATGAGAGGTATTGAACCTTATATAACCTCGCATCAACAGACTCAACACAACTTTTCTTTGTTGTTTGAGTTGTTTGCTTCCAAGGAATCTCATTTTCAGTATTTTCTTGCAAGTGGCATTTTCAGAATGGCAGTAAACTTTTCAAGTGCAAGTGCATCAAAATACCTTACGTGCTTAATTTAGAATACCATGTCTGCCCTTTTTAGAAACATGTGCTTTTAATATTTTTAAGTTTTCCTGATATTTTTTTGTATTTGTATGACACATATGGAATCTAGCATATTTGCTAATGATGAATCATATTGTGCTTTTTACTTTTTTGTTACATATTTGTACTTACTCACACACACAATCGTAGAAGTTGCCTATTGCCAGTTACAAAAAAAATTTGAGCCATGAGTTCCTATTAGGATATTAAGTTTTTATTACCTGTTGGTTTAAATTTGTTTACTACTATAATGTCTGATATAAAGGTTGATCAGGAATTAAATGTTGGCTCACTCGTATAAGTACTCCATTGTTGTCTCCAAGAACGATTTCAGCTCCGCTACTCCCGCATTGTTGACTAGCAAGTCGACGTCGCCAATATCTTGCACAGCTTTCCTGGTCACTACCCAATCAGAGATATCCAAACAACATGTGGTAATTGCAGGGCTCTACATGCATACATAGAGTCAGTATAATGATGTATACATTCTGTTGTTTAAATAATATCTCTTGCTATAGACTCGAAAAAAATCGGGCATATAACAAACTATCTGCAACCATGAACATGTCATGGAACTAAAACAGGACTGCGTGTATATTTCTAAGAAATTAGATTGAACTTGAAACATAACCGAATTAATACGATACACCTTTACTACGTGTTTGTTTAATATATAAATATTATTTCAAATATTTAGATATCATCATAAAGTAACAGATCAATTTTGTCCATGCTCTAACTGAATCAGTATCGTACGTTTTTGCGCATGCGCACTCTTTTTGCAAAGCGTGAATTAGCCAGAATCATCGAAATCAGTGGTGTTTTACTACAACATAGGTTAAAGCGGCTCTAAATAGAAACAGGAAATAAATGTCGGAAAAACAATGAGCTGCCGAACAAATCAAAATACGCTTTAAGTTGCAGGTTAAAGTTTTATGAAAGTGGGTATGACTCTGGAAATTATATTACTACCATATCATCCCTTATTTGTAAATAGTTTTATCTTTATATATTTACATTATTTTTTTTACTACTTCATTTCTTCATTTTTCGTCAGTTTTTGCGCACAATATGACCTATTTTTGTGTCGACGTGCCGTAAAACACCATTCATTCATTCGTCGTCAGTAGGTTTAGAAACTGTGTATACATGAAATGGGTGTCTCGATTTATATATCCAGTATCATGTTTACTTTTACCCTGGTTACATTTAAATAAATCAATTTTTAAGTATTCACTATTTCGTCTTATTTTACTATAAATTTTAATATATATATTGGTGCATAAATATCAAAAAAATAATAATATGCAGAAACAATTTGCTTGATACTATAATTCTTATAATTAATATTAATGATTGAACAAATGTTAGTTCTGCAGAAAAACTAGCGGGACGCCGTGAGTTGTTAAAAATTAAAGATTGCCGTGTGTCCCTTTAATGTTCATTGTTTAATTTGTTTTACTTCATTTGGAATGAAAGATAAATTTCATAAAATATGATATAAACAAAAATGAATGAATGGTGTCTTACAGTACGTCGACACAAACAGTTCATATCATGCACAACTGATGCAATAGTCAATTATTAAAAAGTACGGTACAAATGTATACTATTAGGTAAAACTATTCACAAATAAGGCATGATATGGTAAAAATATTATCTAATAAAAATGTATATGAAGACCATCAGGGATTTATTTTAGCCATCACACTCATTTCAATACGCTTACTAAGTGGTCTACTCAATATAGGGACGGAAATGTAACAAATAAAGTTTAGGATTGATTTCCAATGAACAAAAAACAAGAAAAATAAAAAATAAGTGTGTAATTTTAAAGGGGGTACATCAGGATTTTTCTAAAAACAAGTTAAATTATAAAATTGTTCACGTTGATGATAAAACACTTATATTAATCAAAATATGATGTTAGAACCGTTTTGTTAATGTCTAAACTTTAAAAACACCATATAGACAGGACAGAAACGGACGTAAAATGCTGAAATTAACCCCGGTGCGTCACCTAGGATAGCATGTATTACTGTGCAGAATGAATTTCTTTGCAAATAAGGGATACATTTTAAGCCATGTAAAACAGAAAATATTAATATTTGTCAATTTTAAGTCGGACACCTAGACCCCCATGAAAAGCCTGATGTACTCCCTTTAATATAAAATATTGATCAAATACGAATCAGAAAGTGATGCAAATTAATTCAAGCAGGAATGTAAGAATATTCTCTGTCTAAAATGCATCGAAAAACTAACTAAGCAACTATACTTGTTTCCATATTATTTTTAAATAAGTTACCATCACATAAGTTATATAGGGAAAAGCGATCATGCTGCGTTATAACTTTGACTTGAATCATAGTAGGCTGCATGCATATGTTACAATATGTGATAAACAATTAAGAATGTATTTACCTCTCCCACCTCCCGTCACCAACGCTTGTTTTCCGTTGAAATTGATGTCCATTTTTCTTCAATGTCCTTTTATTACAGTTAAGGTTCAGCTCGTCTCGATGACTGAAGCTGTAATGAAAAATAAAGAATATCGGAGTGACCAAATTTATAATACGTATATTACAATACATTAACTCGCACACTGGTTATAGCTTTTCTATTCCCAGTATGTCCTATACAAATCACAGACATGAAGGATATAGAGAGTACGTAGGCATATTACGAAAGCATTTAGAGAGTACGGGGACATATTATGTAAGGATATAGAGGGTATGGGATATATTATGCAAGGACATATAGCGTATACCTTATATATACCTATATAATATGTTCCCATACCCTCTATATTATATAGAAGTATGGGGATATATTACATAAGGATATATAAGGTATAGGAATATGATATGAAAGGATATATAGGGTATGGGGATAACATATATTATGATAAGTATATAGAGAGTGCGTTGACATATTATATAAGGATATATATGAGATATGGAATGCACAATGTACATAAAGAGCTTTCTCACCCACATAACTCAGTAGAGTCAATTCGAGTTCTGACTGTTGTCTCCACGCAGTTGCCTAACACAAGAGAGACGTTGGCCTTATTCTGGTCTTCAACTTTAAGTTTTCAAACTATTTAATATGACTTAAGCTACTTGTTAAATAGTTTAGTCACATTTATTATTTTGGGAACTGAAAATGTTTATGATAATTATGATATAATCTCGTTAAAGTGACAAGTGTTTGTGGATATTTAACCTTTGTCATTATGTTGATGGTAATACAATCTCTTGCACCCAGATCATTTCACAATGGGGCTTTCAAAATGCACTAAAAGATATGCATTATTAACGTCGCTCTGCTGATTTAAAGCCAGACATATCAAATTAAATGTCTGGTTACGAATTGAATAGTTTTACATTTTCAAAAGATAGTCGATAAATACAATGTAACGTTATAGACTACAGAGGGTATAGGACCATGTGTTAGTGTTTGTTCGTGATTGATTAGTTTTCTTTTCATTAGTGAATACAACTCCCAGTTCTCTGTTATTAAATGTTATAATTGTTACAACAATTAATTTGAAACATAATTCGTGTCTCTATTTGTATGTTACGTTACCATTACTATTTAATTAAATTAATACTATTTGTATGTTAAGTGACCATTACTATTTAATTAAATTTATAATAATAAGAGCATGTTTTTTTTATCCGTTCGATTTAACTTTAAAAAATAGAATATTTTTGGATTTTGATGCAACTTTCACAGCCTGTAGAAAATTAGGTTGGGTTTTGAAAAACTGTTGAAAATTGTCATGACGTCATCCAAAATGGCCGCCAGTGACGTCATAATACAAATATTGTTAGCGCTAGATTTCAAACATTTATTGTTTGATTTGAACGAAACTTTCGCAGGTTGTAGAGTTTAGGGTCTAGTTGTACAGAAACGTTAAAACGTGCCTCTACGTTACAAGGTCTTGACGTCAGTGACGTCACAATATTATGAAAAATTCATTTTTTTCACTGATTGCATATATTGAGGTATTTAAATGCAAAATCTATCAATGTCATTGTTTGAATAGACGCAGACAGTTTTAACGTCATGACGTTATCCAAAATGGCCGCCAATGACGTCATTTAAGAATTTTTGTAATCGCTATATCTCCTGCATTTATTATCGGATTTTGATGTAACTTTCAAAGCCTGCAGGGAATTAGGTTGAGATGTGCATGAATGTCAAAAATGATATCGAAGTCATCAAAGATGGACGCCAGTGACGTCATGATAAAAAAATTGTAAGCGCTAGATCTCAAACATTTACAGTTGGATTTGAATCAACCTTTCACAGCTTGTAGAGTTCAGGGTCTAGTTGTGCTTGAATGTAAAAACGTGTCTCTATGTAATAACGTCTTGACGTCAGTGACGTCACAATGTTACGAAAAGTCCTTTTTTTCAATGATTGCATTTTTCATGTTTTTTTACTGTAACATCCATCAGTGTCATTGTTTCAATCGACTCTGACAGATTTAACGTCATGACGTCATTCAAAATGGCCGCCAATGACGTCATTTAAGAAATTTTGTAATCGCTATATCTCCTTCATTTATGAGCGGATTTTGATGCAACTTTCACAGCCTGTAGGGAATGAGGTTGAGTTGTGGAACAATGTCAAAAATTGTCATGACGTCATCCAAGATGGCCGCCAGTGACGTCACAGATATAAAAAAAAAGAATTATATATAAAATAACAATCTATGTGAGAATGTACTTGAATATATTTTTAGAAATAATATTTGGAATACAACATCTGACAGTAAACGCCTCTGACAAATATTCACTTACATTAAAAAGTTCTTTCCTCTTTGAAGATTGTAGCAGTGTTACAAATTTAAACATATTTTGCCTTGATATGTAATATTTTCTGATATATATTGTAAGCTGTACATATTAAAACAAAGCGAAGTTCGTCTTAATTTCAGTTGGATTACATATTTGACAAACCCTTTCATTTCTGTCAATCTTTTATCTTACATAACGACCTGTCTCAGTTCTTAAGCTATGTGAAGATAAACGTTATATAGTAAAAAAACTACGTAATCTTTCTGTACATAAAAATATTCATATCCAAATATATATCTACTTTCTTGTAGATCATTGTTGAATAAAGCAATCCATCAACCTCTGTTTAAAGCTATATACAAAATGTTGATGGTTTGCCCTTATAGGATCATACCATACATTCATAAAGACTTAAGCATTAAGGAGAACTTTTACATTGGATAACCAATTGTTAAAACAATTTTCACAATCCGATAATGAAGATTTATATATAGATGATAAAATGATATTTTTTGTTGTAACTAATTTCAACCAATATCTAACTATTCTAGTATATCTTGTGATAAATAATGGGTAACGCCCCAATTCACCGTAAACACCGGCATTACTCGTTGTCAGTTTTACTCCTAGAATGTTTTTACAAAACGTAAGATGAATTCTTTCTATCTCCTTCGATTTTGTGAAACCCCACACTTTACAGCCGTAACTGAGTATTGGTGAAACAAAAGCATCAAATAAATGAAGAGATGTTTTAGTTTTAGTTCAGTTTTTCTTATGTTTGCAGTTAAAAGATTCATAGCTGTTAATGCTTTCCCGTCTTCTATTTTAAAAGGACACAGGCAATTTTGATTTTTTTTAAAACTCGCAGCTTTCCGTTAATTTGCCACATAACTTGCATTTTTTTAATCATTTTTTATTAATTAGAAGGATAGTATAAAGCAAATTGTTTTACCTAATTTTAGCTGTTGCTTATATTGGACCAATAATGTATTCAACCTTATCGTAGAATAACGAAGACAAATTTATTACTCATTTTTTTTATTTAATATATGCAAGCTGGTTTCAAGTTAAAATGATACTGGATTAATAAATCAAGACGCTAATGTTAATGCTTGATAACAACTTCAAGATTATCGTGTGTCCCTTTAAGTAATACATCATTAAATAATTTACAATCCAATTATCAAACACGCACACACATTCACAATTCAATGTTAACATATTTCCAAATATTTTTAAGCAAAAAGTTATTGATTATTTTATTCAGGAATGGTTTAGTTCTATAGAAAATAGTACAGTTCTTGAAAACTATAGCTTAGTAAAAATGCAATTTGACTATGAAAACTATCTTGATATATTACCTTGTAATTTGAGATTGTTTTATACTAGACTAAGACTTTCTGTTCATCCTCTTAGAATTCAAACTGGGCGTTATGATAGAAATAGAATACCAAAAAATGAAAGATATTGCCTTTGTTGTAATTCAGGCGATATAGAAGATGAGTTTCACTTTATATGTATATGTCCATGTTTTGTAGATTTGCGTAAGCAGTATTTGAAAAAGTATTATTACCAAAGACCATCAATGTTCAAGTTTTTAGATTTGATTAGCTCTCATAATAAAACTGTATTATATAAAATTTCAAAATATACCAAGGAAGCCTTAGAAATAAGAAAATCAATTTTAAATGTTTAAGCATGTTGTTCATTCTCATTCTATTAAATTTCATAATCTTTAAGGAATATTGTATTACAAATGTGAACTAAAGTAATATAATTCAACATTTATTTGTAAAAGAAAATCTTTTATATCTATTACGTGACTATATGTTTAATGTATTTGTATGTAATGTTTGTATGATGATGTACTATGTACAAATCTTAATAAAATATCTGTTCTGTTCTGTTCATATTATATAAGATTATTTTATAAACTGGACCTTACCTTACGTGTTGTCAGTATGTTAATCCTCGGTGATATGATGTTTTACCTCTGGGTGCAATTGATATGCTCATCGCTTCAGCGCCTCCTTCCACGAAATAAGTCCCATTTCCACGTAGAAATTGATATCGTAGCATGATGTAAACTAATAAACGGCCCGGGGAAGAAATGTTTCCATTTTAAAGGTACTGTTGGTATTTGAGAGGTATAGCAGTGTCATTATTATACCCAGGTTTTTGAAAAAAATCAGGTTATATTAAAATCGTCTCCGTTTGTCCATCTGTCCGTCCGTTCCCACATCTCTTAAACCGTTGAACGGAATTCAACCAAACCTAGGGTATGACTTCACCATATGATGACGGCGTGCAAGAGCAGCATTAATTTGGACTCCGCGCCCAGGGGCCTTCAGAGGGTCAAAAGGTCAAATACAATTCAATTACACTGTCATGTTTCCATATTTTTGCACATAACTTGGTATATTTAATCGCCTCTGAAAGATAAACAACATATCAAACTATGTTATTACTTCAAACGCGGAGGTCTGCCCAGAGACCTAGGGTGAGGGGGTCGGGTGGAGTCTTTTTTTTGTAATTATGTCTCAAATGGAATGTTATGCCTCTACTAGGGCAGTATCCTTTACCCGGCTACGAATCAGTTCGGATTATCGAGCGCACTTTTTTTCTTTAAAATAATGCTAACGCTCATTGGGTCATTGTCTATCGGGTACTACAGAAACGTACCCGGGGTACATTTATGTATACAGAAACGTACCCGGAATTTTCCGATTATACAGAAAGACCTCTATCTTTATAGAAACGTACCCGAAACTACGAGATCTCATTGGCGGAATTGAAACAATTGAACACTTGATGAACACTAAAACAACATTGTTCGTCATTTCGCAAGTAGTCTAGATCATCTGTGACGCTTGCTTGTTTTCAAGACAAACGTCTAAAACAGTTCTCCTAAACAAAGTTTGACTTTAGCCCAGATTCTGGTATCGTTTCTAATTGGCTGAGCCAGAAACTCCTGCTATCCAAGATATACAGACAGAAGAAAGACAATATATATATATATATATATATATATATATATATATATAAATAAACAAAGAGGGAAACTTCATCATTCTATCGACGAACTAAATGTGAACAGAAATGCTTTAATAAAGAAAAAATAATTAAGGTCATGTGCTTCCGGTTTCAAATTTGTTTCTGCACAAACGATCAAGACGTTTGTATTTACAGGCAAGCGTCGAAGATGATCAAGACTACCGCAATGCAAATTCGTTTTGGTTTCACAAATTTGTCAAAACAATATTTCTTCAAATGCCACACAAGTGCTCTGTCAGATATACGCCGAAATGCACCATTACATAGCCAAGTTATAAAAAAAGTCAGTGGAGTATGCCCCAGGACCCCGCTAGTTTGTCGGGCCTACATATGCACTTCGTGTCAGCTACGCCCCTGGCTCTATAGTAGGCGCTATAAATGTACTTCAGGTCAGCTACGCCCCCCCCCCCCCCCTGACTCTATGGTAGGTGCTATATATGCACTTCAGGTCATCTACGCCCTGGCTCTATGGTAGGTACAGAATATACTCGTTCCCAGACTCAATAAACCCGAGTCTGCTACTTTCTTCTATAGTTCATGTTTGTTGCTTCCGAATTTTCCGTTTTTTGATGCATTCATCAAGCTTTTTTTTTTCATTAGTTTAACACTTGATGTAAGTGGGGTATTTTTCGGGGTATAAGTGTGTTAGATGCATTATCGGTATTAAAATGTACAAAAAGTCGGTGAAGGTATTATGAATACTCGGTCGCATGCTTCACGTGGTTGATATGCAATATGACCCTTGCTTCAGTCGGTTGATATAGTATTTCATTTTAATAACTACAACTAGCACGCATCCGTTGCGTGATATTTTGAAATACATTAACATCATTTTAAATGCAGGATTAACAATAGCGGTTTAAGATATCAGTATAAAGGATGTGTTCTAAAGGACTTGATGTCAGGGATACAAATTAACAATACCGAATAATTCCTTTCTATTGCGTAGTTGACTCTGCCACCTTATATATAATACATCCTTTTTAACAAGTAAGCAATGTTGGGCAGAATAAAGCCATGTTGGTACGGGTCATGTTAGCTTGTACTGGTCATTCTCTATCCGTAGAATAAGTACACACAAATAAAAACGTATACACATACATAGCACCTTGTTTGATAAATGTAGAGCAAACATAATAATACAAGTATTACCAAGCTGTGCAAACATAATACAAGTATTATCAAACTGTGCAAACATAATACAAGTATTACCAAGCTGTGAAAACATAATACAAGTATTAGCAAGCTGTGCAAACATATTACAAGTATTACCAAGCTGTGAAAACATAATACAAGTATTACCAAGCTGTGAAAACATAATACAAGTACTACCAAGCTGTGAAAACATAATACAAGTACTACCAAGCTGTGCAAACATAATACAAGTACTACTAAGCTGTGCCAAACATAATACAAGTATTACCAAGCTGTGAAAACATAATACAAGTACTACCAAGCTGTGCAAACATAATACAAGTACTACTAAGCTGTGCCAAACATAATACAAGTATTACCAAGCTGTGAAAACATAATACAAGTATTACCAAGCTGTGCAAACATAATAATACAAGTATTACCAAGCTGTGCAAACATAATACAAGTATTACCAAGCTGTGAAAACATAATACAAGTACTACCAAGCTGTGCAAACATAATACAAGTACTACTAAGCTGTGCCAAACATAATACAAGTATTACCAAGCTGTGAAAACATAATACAAGTATTACCAAGCTGTGAAAACATAATACAAGTATTACCAAGATCTGCAAACATAATACAAGTATTACCAAGCTGTGCAAACATATTATTCGATGATGGCACTTACAACTAAATATAATATATTTTACAGGAAATTGACTCCCTTTTCGACAATCATTTCGGTATTATTGAATCAACTATTGAAAAACATCCAACAGTAGATACAATAGATACGGATAAAGATGATTGTGAAGACCAAGCCGAACAGAGGACAATGTCCACCGAGGATAGGGCAAGACTTTTCATAGTGACTGAAAATAGTGAAGATGGAAACTCAAGTGAATCGTGTGGTGATGATACAGAAGAGCAGTCTTTTGTTAAATGTGAGTGTGGATCAGGAAGAAATTGTCTTGCTCAATTTGAGCGCGGTGTTATTGAAACATATATACTGACAGTGCACGAAATGCAAAAGAATGAAAAAGAAATGTAGGCAATGGCTTCACTGCAGAAAATTGGAGACGAAAACACACGTGGTGGTAAGCGAAAGCGCGTTCGTTACAGCTACAGCTTTGAAGGAAAAAGAGTTTGCAGACGAGTGTTTAGGTTAATTTTTGATGATGGTGATAGAACTCGTAAAAGCCTGTTTCGGCACATGAAAGACAATGGTGTAACTCCACGAATTCACGGTAATACTGGCAGACGTCCTCACAATGCTCTTATTTACAATGACATCAAATTTGCAGTCGAATTCCTGAACAATTATGCTACTTTGCATGGGATACCCATGCCAGCAGCTCCAAGAGGTAGGGACGAAGAGCCACCTATATTCCTTCCGTCCAATCCTACAAAAAAAGGAATCCATAGCGAATACGGACAATCCTGTTTGGCTAGCGGGTACAAGGTGTTGGGATTATCATCGTTCAAAAGTGTATGGCGACAATGCATCCCGCATATTAAGATATCATCTCCAAGGGAGGTTGTTTGCTCAAAATGTGAAAAAATACGCAGACAAAGATTGGAGGTCGTAACAGAGGATGATAAACTTACAGCATCGACATCCCTTCAAACACATATACAGGTAAACATGTTTTTGCACTCATACCGTTTTCATTACCAATACTGCATGCCGGTAAAAATATAGCATGCACTTTTTTATAGGTTTTATGTTTTATATGACTGAATATCATTCATTTAAAATAAAAGAAAATTATTTTATGTTACAGAATGCACAACTTGAACGAAGAGCATACAGGGAATGTATTGTATCATCGTCAGAGGAACTTGGTAATTTCGAGAGACCAGCGGGCCTAGTGCCGCCCTGCAAGAATGACCTGAATAGCTTTCATTGTACATTTGACTTCAGCCAAAACATTACTCTACCACACTTTTACCGTCAGATGGGACCCCTTTATTTTATTAGTGGGAGAAAAATTCAGATCTTTGGAGTCCGATTAGATGCCGTTTCTGTACAGTACAATTATCTCATCGATGAACACCAAACAATAGGTAACCTGTTACATTAATAAATTAGTATATTATTTAATTAAACCAGTTTTAGATTTTAATATCATCTGTTTATGCATATTGTTTTAGGTCATTTATCAACTGTATTTCACAGCTTTAAGATTGAAGTTATACTTCCTACAGCCAATATAGGAAAAAATATGATTTCAAAAGCTAATGCTCTATACATAGTTTTCATCGAGACATAAGGTATAATATTTATTTTAAGAAACTTTTTGATCATACATTCATTATATTGGTGTAATGGCGTTTTATGTTCATACATTGTATGTACATAAGATGTAGACGATAAAGGGTGCCAAGGTCCAGACGGAGTTATAAGTATGTTACATCACTGCCTCTGCAAATATGAATATGGTGAAAAAGGTTGTATCATGCATGCAGACAACTGTAGAGGTACGTTTTCAATTTGTTTTATTTGAATAAGAAACTAAATATGATTGTTTAGAATTCTATATTATTTACGGGTGCTTGATTGAATTAATAAATGTCTCAGGCCGTTATTGAATTTTCGATAACACTGAGCCTTATTAAATTAATACATCAGTTTATCGGTATTTAAACTCTGTCAAATCATATGATATAAATGACAAAAAAATATGTTGGTGTGTCAAACTTAACAAATCATTTTTAATATTATATCTAAAGGTCAAAATAAGAACCAGTTTATGATGGCATATCTCTCATGGCGAGTACTACGTGGTCTCCATGACAACATTACATTGAAGATGCAGGTTCCAGGTCATACAAGGTATTTTCTTTTTCTCTTCTTTTTTTTCTAGGTAGTGTTGTTTTTGTATAATTGTAATATTAGTAAAGACTTGTTTGCTTATATTTAGTAGTATAAGAATGTTTCATATGCAAATATATTAGTTGTTTTATTAGTCATAGAATTTATTTTCATTAAACCGATATGTATTTTAAACCGCTATTTTAAAAAGAATATTTTTTAAAGATGCCTGGTGGACAGCGGATTTGGTCACATAAAAAAACTATTTTGGCGAAGCAATTGTGAAAGTTTGCGAGAGTTCAGCAGCATAGTAAACACATCTGCATACAGCAATCGTGCTGTCCTTTATGATGGGCCTGACAGCAAGTCAAACTGGACATGGTAATGGATCTTTATTTACATATGGGAGGTCGACGAGCCAACTTACTAAACCCTTTAAGCTTATAATGCAGGGTTAGGAATAAAGAACCCGGGTCACTATTATATCAATATTAAATGGGCGGCAATATTGTTCTGATCCACATGTGAATACCTCTTCTTAATGTACCTAAATGTTCTAAAATATTATTATATCAGTTAATTTTAATGTGCTGTATGCATTTCCCGAATGATTATCGTACCAGTAACACAACTATATTGATTTTCATTTTAGGTACAACTGGAAAACGTATCTTAAGACGTTTTACTCTCAATTAAAAGGCATCAGTTCCTACTATTCCTTCCGTTTCAAATCCACTGATCGGGGATATGTTTTTGTAAGCAAGCAATCTGGAGCCCTGAAACAAGGCTAAACATTTCAAGGAAGGACGTCCCATTAGAAAGCTACCCTGAGAGAATACAGCCAGCCGGAATTAGCGCTACCAGGGCAGATTATTTATTTAAACATGTCCGACCATTAGTTGGCCCATGCCACAAAGATGGCATTGCCCCCACAATATCAAGAAGAATGAACTGAAATGCCGGTGCCACAGCTATTTGTATATGTTTATTTAAGTAATAACTATATCATAGGCAATGTGTTTTCTTAATATCAATAGTTGATGCTAAATTAGAAAATGGTAATTGTTTATTTTGTTGTTGTTATTTAATCAACGACGTCGTCCAAGACGTCGACATCAACTGGTGAGTACAATCTTTAATTTTCAAATTGCGATAAAATCATTTTTAATTAAGATATCAACATAAAATAAAGAGATTTTTAAAGAGAAATCACCGTGTTTCATAAACATAAAAAACATAGAATATCAAAATTTTGTCTGAAGGGTCGTTTTCGCGTGTCGCGGCTCATATATATTATATATACGTCATATGCATCGACCTTTCAAACTATTTTTTCTTAATACAGTCTTTGATAAAACCATCAGACTCGGCTGGAGTTTTAAAGAGGCCTGAATAATTGATCACTGAAAACGTTTTGAGAGGACTCCTCAGATGCAGATTCAAGATTTTGGTTTGAGTATGTGCGTGTGGGAGGGGCGGAGGCGGGGTCAGCGAAGGATCCGTCGAAATAACATATTTTTCTACATGACGTTTAGTGAATTCTGTTGTATTTTTCCAGAATACTTTTATGTTAAATCCAATGATGACTAACAGTAGAATGGCGCGCGCCCCAGATAATCTGGCATGCACACGTTATTCTTGTGGGATTTTAGAGGGTGGGGGTGCTGGGTCCGCCTTATCCCTGAATCCGCCTTAGTACATGATAAATACACTTTTATCCCGTATGTTTTACCCTAAAATTGTCGCCGTAGCCGGGATAGTGAAGACGCTGCGTCTAAAATTCTTAATGTGAGTTTTTGTGGTGTGGAAAAATACTGATATTTCCTATTTTAGATGATCTAAATATAATGAATGAAACTAAAACTACCCATTATTTACAAGAATAGTCTTTGCGGGACAGCAATTTGTGCTAACCTAGGGTACCCACCAGGATACATTTAAAGAGAGTGGAGTGCGTGGTCCAGTGGTAGAGCGCCGAACTCCAGATCGAGAGGTAGTGGGTTCGATCCTCGCCGCGGCCACGTTATTTATCCTTGAGCAAGATAATTAATCCACACTGCTTAGTACTGTTCTACCCAGGAAGCCATCGAGAGTGATTAATCTAAGTTGCAATAACTTGTTTCGCAATCGATGTAAAAATAAATTTGTTTAATCTAACTAAATTTAAAGAGTCAAACGGCAATTTTGCTATTTTTTTTAAGTCACGGCATTTTGTTAGTTTTTAGCTCTACTGGTCGAAGGCCAGCAGAGCTTATGGGATGCCGAGTTGTCCGTCGTCCGTCCGTCCGTCGTTAACCTTTGTCTCGTTAAGACGATATGGCCTTCATTTTTCATCTGATCTTTACCAAACTTTAACAGGTTGTTAATATCAATGAAAGTTCGGACAAATTCGAAAACCAGCCAGATCGGACCGATAACAGCGGAGATATGACCTTTGATTTAGTTAAAAATGCTATATTGCTATATGTTGCCTCGTTAAGGCGACAGGGCCTTCATCTTTCATCCTATCTTTACCAAACTTTACCACATTGTTAATATCAATGAATGCTCGGACAAGTTCGAAAACCATCCAGATCGGACCAGTAACAGCGGAGTTGTGGTCCTTGAATTATTTAAAAATGCTATATTGCTATATTTTGCCTCAACACTTTAGGGCCTTCATTTTTAATTCGACCTTTACCAATATTTACCAGATTGGTAATATCAGTGAAAGCTCGGACAAGTTCGAAACCCAGCCAGATCGGACCAGTAACAGCGGAGTTATGGCCCTTGATTTAGTTAAAAATGCTAAATTTTGCTTCGTCAATACGATAGGGCCTTCAAAAACTATTCAGGAATCTGATGATGACCATTTCGTAATCTTTTCTGATTCCCTTTCATCTCTTCAAGCACTGGGTAATATGAAACATGATAACCCAGTTGTGCTTCAACTTTTAGAAAAATACAATTCTCTTATAATTGATAATGTTATTATTTTCTGCTGGCTTCCAAGCCATGTAGGAATACGTGGTAATGATAGAGCTGATAGTGCTGCTAAGGCAGCATTAGATTTACCTATATCTAATACCAAATTACCTTATACTGATTTTAAAAGTTGTATTAACACATATATTCGTAACTCTTGGCAAACCGCTTGGGATTTGTCCTTTAACAATAAACTCCATTCAATTAAACCGTTACTCGGAGAATGGCGTTCTTCTACTAGACCCATTCGTCGAGAGGAAGTTATACTAGCCCGGTGCAGGATAGGGCATACACGTTATACTCATTCATATTTATTACAAGGTGAGCAATTACCAGAATGTATACCCTGCTTTGCACCGTTAACGGTCAAACACATCTTATTGGAATGTGTAGACTTTGATCCTATGCGTCAAAGGTACTACAATGTAAATACTATGAAAGAGTTATATGATACTGTAGATTTTAGTCTTGTTTTAGATTTCCTCAAAGAGATCAGACTATATAAATCATTGTAATGTGTTCTTATATATTTATACTTGTTTATATACCCGTTGACGGGCATTTGTTGATTTACATACATACTTTATATTACACCTTATCATCCCTTATTTTTTAATAATTTTATCTTTATATATTTACATTAATTTTTAATTAATTCTTCATTTTCATCATTTTTTTGCGCACAATATGGCCTATTTATGTGTCGGCGTGCCGTAAAACACCATTCATTCATTCATTCATTCATTCATTCATTCATTCATTCAAAAACTTTCAAAAAAAGTAAATCGCAGTCATTCGCTTTATTGATGTTTTAAGAGCCATGTTAGCCAGTAGAGCGTCCACAGGCCCTCTTGTTTAACTTTTTATACATTCGAATAGTGCAAATAAATTGCTTGTTGATTATTTTGTACCAAGAAATGTATTTAAACCTAGGTAGTACTGAAAACTCAAATTGAACGACCTTTTATTATTTCAATATCTGACTTTTAATACAAAAACCTGTGGGGTTTTGAAAAACTGAAAGATCGTGCAGCGCATGCGCTTATCACCTTGAATACCCACAAGAACAATCAAATTTATCAGTTAACCCTAACATCGAAATGGATGAGGCCGACACTATTGACGGTTAGTTTTTTCCTTTACAATGTTTGTAATACATGAGTGCTCATTTATTAAAGAATTGTTTCGCATTTTTTTCGGCGTTTATGCGGTTTTAAACGTCGGTAGTAAATGGCGTAATTCGTGAATCGCGTTAGTGCTTTATGGTAAATTTGCCATTGATTACCCCGTTTAAAAACGCATAACGCCGAAAAAAACACGCAGAACCGAATAAACAGCGGGTAAAAAAGCGAATTAATTGTTGTATTTGCATTATTTTTCCGTCGCTTCAATAGTATCAGCAACAATTCTAATGATAACAAAAAGGAAAAGAAATCACTACTGTCAGTACCTTTTCATGCAGTGGAATATCCATTTTCTGTTAAGACACACCGTATCTGCATGCAGTGCGTTTAGATCCAACTACACCAATTACCAACCAATCAGCGGGCAGGGAAAAAGTTCCAGGGTAAACTCGGAGCTATTACACAGAATCTCTGTTAAATCATACATTTATGCAATGTATTCATAACGTGTTGCATCATCAAAAAAAGAAGTATATTTTACATTTTCCTCATGTTTCTACATGCAAGTAGGTGGGTCAGCACAATCCGACCCAAACAGCTTTTTCAAAACATACTCAACGTATGGCTTATGTATGTTGTTTTTTTGATAAAACTAAAATAGGTCTTTCAAAACAAGTAATACAAAACATAGCTTCCTATACTAGGGAACTCATTACAGAGCTTAGAGCTATAAAGTAGGCCTATGGAAAATGAATTGGTGTAGTATGACCACATTCCGTTCACCTCCTTGAAGCGGAATAGCCACTTTCTATGCCTGCGCAGCCGAGCTTAAATAGTCCCACCTACTTGAAAAATAAAGAATAAAGTATATTCGAGATTAAGCCTATATTGTTTCAAAGGAAAGTATCAAGAAAATGCAAAAAACACTGAGTTAATTAAACCAGTTTGCAAAGATGGTATGAAGCGAATATCAACTTTATTTGGTGAGGCTTAGAGGGGGAGGGGGTGGGGGGGGGGGGGGTGGAGGCCCGTCCCATAAAGAGTTTATAATAATGTAGTAACAATTAATAGTTTTTGTATTTTTAGCACAATATACTCCATTATCAGTTACTTCTCTGCCATGTTTTAGTAAATCTCAAATGCAAGAAACTCATCGGGACTTTAAAATTCAAAAATCGTTGTCATCTGTCATTGTTTTTTATCACCTGAGCCGAAGGCTCAATGTGATGTTTTGTAATCACTCTTCGTCCCCCCAGTCGGTGGTGGGGTGTTAAGAATCAACCGACTGCTCGTTACTTAGCAGAGGGGTATAACCCCCCCGAAATGTAACCCACCTGTTGACCGTGGGTGGCGACCCGTGTCGTTGGAGAAGGGAGTCCTGGTGGTTGAGTGGCGTGGAGATCAAGTAGTTATCTCCACGTTGCAACACACCACTTTGGTCCGGACTTCAACTAGACGGGCGGTCAGATTTGGCCCGATCTGATCAATCGGTTTGTCACGCCAGCTATAAGAGATCCGACCTTATTATTCAGACAGTACCAGTACACTGTATCTTAACTTACTTTTTATATTGTTCTACTTTTAAACATTATATAGATAGGGTCTTTTATGGCGGTGGCGCACGGGTTAATCATGTATTTCAAAACGCTATATGGCTATACTTGTGCCACTTTTTAAGCGGAACATAAGTGCGGCTCTTTGACTTTTTAGTTAAGGGGTTATGTCCGCTGGGTGGTATGGGGGGTCTGATGCGTTAGCTTTATATGAGTATACCTTCTACGTATTCTTGGCATTTTGCTGTTGGATATCCACAGCAAATGTCCCCTTGTTGGACTCCGAGGTGGGTGAGAAGCGTGGAAGATGAATTCTTAACGCCACATCATGGCATCACAAAACGCACAAACTACTAACAAACGGAAAAAAACAGAACATGAATCTGATACTGGGGAACCAGTGATTAACCAGTCCTTTCCTCGTTTTCTTATTATCGAATCGGAAGACGGGGAAAGTCCTGTTGCAGATATGTCACCTTTTGTAATAGAGAAAACTGTCCATTCCATTGCTGGACATGTTAAACAGATAAAAAAATTAAAGAACAAAACTCTTCTTATTGAAACAGAAACAAAAAAAAATCGGATAATTTACTCACTATTAAACAAATTTTAAACACAAAAGTCAAATGCTACCCTCACTCCTCTTTGAACATCTCCAAAGGCGTCATCAGGTGCCCGGATCTCTCCGGAGTACCTGAAGACGAAATTATTCACGAGCTTGCGCCACAGTTGGTAACTGCGGCTCGCCGAATAACCATAAAGAGGAATGACAAAATTATCAGTACAAATACTATCATCCTCACATTTTCAACACCCGTCTTACCAAAAACAATAAAGGTGGCATATCTGCAATTGCATGTTGACGCCTACATTCCAAACCCGTTACGTTGCTACAACTGCCAAGGCTTTGGGCACCACAACTCCAGGTGTACTAAAGAAGAACGTTGTGGTAAATGTGGCGAGTCTGCATTCAAGCATAACGAACCAGATTGTCCTAACGACCTCAAATGTACCAACTGCGGTCTGGGACATCACGCAAATTCAAAGTCATGTGAAAAATTTAAAAAAGAAAAAGAAATCATAACAGTTAAATATACACAAAACATTCCCTTTCCAGAAGCACGGAAATTGATAGAAGAAAAATATAAAATTTCAAGTCCAACCTCTTACGCATCTATTCTCAAAACAAAAGCAACACACACAGAATGCAGGGATGCAGGTACGCAATACGAACCACAGTCAGAAATTCAAAATACAAAGAATACTTCCTCAGTATCAGATCCAAACAAAAGTCAACAAATACAACTTAACAAACCCAAATTAAACTTTTCATCTAATCAAACTTTTTCATTTAAATCAAACACGAAATCGGCAGGCTCTGGCAATGTCAAGAGCATGCCAATTTCTCAGAATTGGAAAGTGGGTTCTTCTAAGACTGTGAAGTCTAGTAGTTCCCCAGTCGTGAGGCCTAATACTACCTCGGTTGGAAGGCCTAGTGCTGCTCCAACTAAGGAAGTTGGAAAGCCTAGTGCTTCTCAAACTAGGGAGCACAAGGAGCAGCCAAAGGTGTCTAAAGGCCCTATTGAGCTGCATAACAAATTCGAACAGCTCATGGACATTTCAGAGCCGGCAGCTGCACTGCCACTTCCATCCTCGCATGAAAAGTTAGTTGAGGTGCCACTTCAGCCGACTTCTTCCAGGGAGGAGGATTCATCAGTGGATATGTCGCTGCTTGAGTCTCCTAAGACCTCTCCTAAATCTAAGGCCAAAAATAAAAATAAAATTAAAAGTCGCCTTAACGCTCAATAATGGGTAAAACTAATAAGATCATTCAATGGAATTGTCGAGGTTTGAAACCAAATTATGACGAAATCAGCTTAATTTTAAATGAACACAACCCTATTGCCTTTTGTCTTCAAGAAACATTCTTGAAGACAAGTGATAAGGTATCTTTTAAACAATACTCACTATACAATCATATTTGTGATACCGGGGACAAGGCGACTGGTGGAGTTTCGATAATCATTAATCGAAACATTCCTTACAGACCTGTTGCGTTGAAAACAAATTTGCAAGCTATTGCGGTCAGTGTTACTATGCACAGAGTCATAACAATATGTTCCTTATATTTACCACCTAGTTCTTCACTAGACCCTAAAGATCTAAATCACCTAGTTGCACAATTGCCACCACCTTTTATACTCTTGGGCGATTTCAATGCACACAACTACATCTGGGGTTGTAAAGATATAAACGATAAAGGCAAGAAAATTGAGGATTTCTTAGCCAAAAACAATTTGTGTCTTTTTAATAATAAATCACATACTTACTTACATCCTGCTACAGGCTCTCATTCTTCCATTGATTTAACAATATGCGATCCAACGCTTTTGATGGATTTTTCGTGGAGTGTTGGAGACGACCTCTGTGGAAGTGACCACTTCCCCATATTTCTTGAAAATATCGGCCCTCCACTTCTCGAAAAAACGCAACGATGGAAACTTCGCAAGGCTGATTGGACTACGTTTCAATCTCTTTGCGAGGAACAATTAAAGCCTTCCGTTTTCGAGGATGTCGAAGACGCAACTTCTCTTTTTACCAAAACTCTTCACGATATAGCTGATCAAACCATTCCAAAAACCTCTGCAAATCCTAAACGCCCACATAAACCATGGTACGACGATGACTGCAAAAAGGCAGTCAGCGATCGTAAAGCTGCATTAAATAATTTTAACTTGCGGCCAACTCAAACAAATTTAGGTAACTTTAGAGTTTTTCGTGCGAAAGCCCGTCGTACTATTAAGGATAGCAAGAGGAAATCCTGGAGAACTTACGTCTCTAGGCTGAATTCTCGCTCATCTCTTAAGAAGACGTGGAACATGGTCCGGAAAATAAGTGGTAAAGGTAATTCTAGTACTGTAAATCATCTTCAAACAGATAATGGAGATATAACATCTGTCAAAGATATTACAAACACTTTGTCAGAAACTTTTTCCAAAAATTCTTCTTCTGAAAATTGTCAACCAAATTTTCTGAAAAATAAGAAACAAAAAGAACAGAAGAAGCTGAACTTCAAGTCGAAAAACTTGGAAAAATACAATAAACTATTCTCTCTCAAAGAACTTCGAGAGTCCCTTAAAAAGGCTCATGATACATCAGCTGGTCCTGATGATATCCATTATCAATTACTAAAACATTTACCTGAATCCTGTCTCTCCACCCTTCTTGATATATTTAATAAGGTTTGGGTGACGGGAATCTTCCCCGATTCTTGGCGGGAAGCAATCGTTATTCCAGTCCCCAAACCTGGAAAGGATCATAAGGACCCAATAAATTATCGCCCAATCGCTTTAACGAGTTGTATATGTAAAACCATGGAACGAATGATTAATGAGAGACTCGTTTGGTACCTGGAGTCCAACAAACTGATAACAAAGTATCAAAGTGGATTCCGGCGCCAACGAGGCACAACAGACAATCTCATACGATTTGAATCGTTTATTAGGGAAGCTTTCATAAAAAAAGAACATTTAGTCGCTGTATTTTTTGACTTGGAGAAAGCTTATGATACTGCATGGAAGTACGGTATTATGAATGATCTACATGACATTGGTCTTAGAGGCCGATTACCCATTTTTATAGAGAAAATCTTAGATGATAGACAGTTTCGTGTCCGAATGGGTTCAACCCTCTCTGATATTCATGAACAGGAGATGGGTGTTCCACAGGGCAGCATACTATCTGTCACACTTTTTAATATAAAGATTAACAGCATAGTAAAATGCATCAATCCAGGTGTGGATTGTTCGCTATATGTTGACGACTTTGTTATATGTTATCGTGCAAAAAACATGAATACTATCGAGAGACAATTACAACAATGTCTCAATAAACTTCAGACCTGGTCTGATGAAAATGGTTTTAAATTTTCTAAATCTAAAACTAATTGTATGCACTTTTGTCAACTTCGTAAACATCATGAAGACCCTCATCTAACACTGGACGGGTCACCAATACCAGTAGTGGATGAGACAAAATTCCTTGGTCTTATTTTCGACCGTAAATTAACGTTTATACCACACCTTAAATACTTGAAGGCCAAATGCCTTAAAGCTCTTAACTTACTTAAAGTTGTTGCAAACACTAATTGGGGAGCAGATCGAAAAGTCCTCTTGCGACTTTACAGATCTCTTATCAGATCCAAGCTGGACTACGGCTCGGTAGTATATGGATCGACTCGCAAGTCGTACTTGCAGATGCTCGACCCTATACATAATCAAGGATTACGACTCGCCTTAGGTGCCTTTCGTACATCACCAGCCGAAAGTCTATATGTTGAAGCCAATGAACCATCACTGTCTCATAGACGAGACAAATTAGCTCTTCAATACGCCATTAAATTAAAGTCTAACCCTTCAAACCCAACTTTCGATAACGTTTTTCATCCTAGTTGTGAACCTCTTTTTGATCGAAAACCGAAGGCCATTCGACCATTTGGTCTTCGTATTAAACCAAAATTAAGAGACACTGAAATCGACCTAAATTTGATTGCCAAGTACAAAGTACCACAAATTCCACCGTGGACTTTGGAAACTCCAACAATTATTTTTGATCTTTGTAATAATAACAAATCCAGTACAGACCCTACTGTCTTTCAAAGCAAATTTAATGAAATTATATCGAAATACAGTGACTTTCAACATATCTACACAGATGGCTCTAAAGATGGAGATAAGGTAGCTGCATCAGCTGTTCACAAACACAGCATAAAGAGCCGCCTGCCTGACAAGGCCTCTATCTTTTCAGCTGAACTTAAGGCAATTGAACTTGCCTTAAATTATATTCAGGAATCTGATGATGACCATTTCGTAATCTTTTCTGATTCCCTTTCATCTCTTCAAGCACTGGGTAATATGAAACATGATAACCCAGTTGTGCTTCAACTTTTAGAAAAATACAATTCTCTTATAATTGATAATGTTATTATTTTCTGCTGGCTTCCAAGCCATGTAGGAATACGTGGTAATGATAGAGCTGATAGTGCTGCTAAGGCAGCATTAGATTTACCTATATCTAATACCAAATTACCTAATACTGATTTTAAAAGTTGTATTAACACATATATTCGTAACTCTTGGCAAACCGCTTGGGATTTGTCCTTTAACAATAAACTCCATTCAATTAAACCGTTACTCGGAGAATGGCGTTCTTCTACTAGACCCATTCGTCGAGAGGAAGTTATACTAGCCCGGTGCAGGATAGGGCATACACGTTATACTCATTCATATTTATTACAAGGTGAGCAATTACCAGAATGTATACCCTGCTTTGCACCGTTAACGGTCAAACACATCTTATTGGAATGTGTAGACTTTGATCCTATGCGTCAAAGGTACTACAATGCAAATACTATGAAAGAGTTATATGATACTGTAGATTTTAGTCTTGTTTTAGATTTCCTCAAAGAGATCAGACTATATAAATCATTGTAATGTGTTCTTATATATTTATACTTGTTTATATACCCGTTGACGGGCATTTGTTGATTTACATACATACTTTATATTACACCTTATCATCCCTTAATTTTTTAATAATTTTATCTTTATATATTTACATTAATTTTTAATTAATTCTTCATTTTCATCATTTTTTTGCGCACAATATGGCCTATTTATGTGTCGACGTGCCGTAAAACACCATTCATTCATTCGTCCGTCGTCATTCCGTTGTCTGTCCGTCGTTCTGACGACTTTTTCTCAGAAAACGCTTGTTGGAATTCAACCAAATCTTATATGAATTCATTAAACTGGATTTTATAGTTGCACCAACAGCTAAGGTCATTTGCCGACATTCCAGCTTTTTTCAAAAAAGGGAGATAATTAAAAAAGTAGTGAAGCTAGAGTTATGGCTCCTATGAACTGCACTCCGTCTCATTGTCCTAATCATTCACACAAACTTTAATCAAGCATACTTTTTGAGTTATGCTTCGGACAAAAAGTGTGACGCACGGACGTATACACGGGCGGAAAGAAAAAGGCAGCGACTGTATGCTCCACCATAACAAACAATCTAGTGTTTTTAGTTACAATATATTTTATATCAAAAACTAAGGTAAAAGTAAATGAAAAGAAAAAAACTGTGACGGGGCCTCAATATAATGTCTCTGTGGTAATCAGTCAGCGAGAAGTAAGCAGTTAAAAAGCATGCTATCCATGATTTTTCAACGACTACATTCAGCTGGGAAATGTGTCTTTAACCATTCGGCCATGGATAAGCACAGGTGTAAATCGTTTAATTGAAAACATCACCTTTCAGAATATATGGTGTACTACAACTACCAGTTATTGGAAGTTAAAACTAGAGTATGGCAGGGAGCTAAAATGGACATGCTACAAAACAAATACAGTATGGTTTCATCTCGTTGGTTAATTTAAACACCTCGATGTTTAAAATAACCAAATCAATGAGACCATACTCTATCTATTAATTCATATTTTTGACAGCTTGATATTGTCGTTGTATTGCTAGATCTACTTATTAATGTAGTTTTGAAAGAAAACACCTCACCCTCGCCGCGCATGGAAAGCTTTTCTTCCCCCTTATACCCTACTAACCCCTAAACAATCTACAAAATATCCCCCATTTTTTTGTTCTACCCGCCCCCACCCTGAAAATTGTTTCCTCATACAGAGCCCTCTCTCCTGTAAAGTCTACACTACACCCCCCGCCCCACTCCTCACCCACTAGATTTGTTCATTTAAAAATACCCTGATTTGTAAGTCATATCTGTGGTATGAAATGCCATAATACATAGTATGGTAAAAATGACCTCATTATAGAATTTAAAAACAGGAAGTGTTTGTATTTGTTTTATGACATAATTATGGACCAATGGTAAGATTCACCGGAACACAACGGACCAAAACAGAGATGAAACGCCAGGATGGACTGGAACTGCATTTTCAATGAAGCGCAAAAATGAGATTTACACTACAGAATGGCTTCATCACACTGAACGTCTTCTCAAGAAAAGAGCCTTCTATCCTTTGTTTCTGTGACTGATAGTTGCATTATTCTGTCAGGCTTTTACAATCAGCATTGCATAATGATATATATATAACTGTCCTGATGCTCGTGCATGGTGACACGAGCATCAGGACAGTTAAAATCAAAACAATTATTCCCATCTCTCATCTGTTTGTGAATCATATTTAGTGTTATCAGCTAAATACTCAGGTCATAGTTTGCTTATATTTAGTAATAAGTAATAACATAGAAAATATCAACATTTCTGGCAAAAAGAAAAAAAAACTGTAAAAAAGCAATTGGAACAATGTATGTATATGCATAGTTAACAATCTTTCAGTTAAATCACGACAGTGTCTACTTAAAGCAGTGAGGTAAATGCTCAGTTTGGCTCATTTAGTTGCTTTCAAGCTAGTTTAAAACGTTTTAAATCCATTCTTCTTCTTATTATGATTGAGGCCCCCCAGGAGGGGGAAGGAGTCCATATTCCTTTGTTCCCTGAAAATATGAGTCGGTGCTCCTCACAAATATTTTGCTTTGTTCCCCAAAATTATTTTTCCAATGTTCCTTTGTTCTGTAAAAGTATTTCTAATGTTTAAACGATTTGCTAATGTTCCCCAAAATTCATTCTGGCCTACAGTAATTATAGTTGCATCTTATACAACACTCATCACAAAAATATTGTTAATTTTTTTTTTTTTTTTTTTATGCCCCCGAAGGGTGGCATATACTAATCGCACTGTCTGTCCGTTCGCGTGTACACTCGTGTCCGCTTCATAACTAATAATGGACGGATTTTCAAATAACTTTGCACAATTGCTCACCACAACAAGACGACGTGTCGCGCACAAAAACAGGGTCTGTGGCTCCAAAGTCAAGGTCACACTTAGAGGTCAAAGGTCAAAATCTGTTCGTGATCCGTTCGTGACTACACTCATGTCCGCTTCATAACTCTGACAATAATGGATGGATTTTCAAATAACTTCGCACAATTGCTCACCACAACAGGGCAACGTGTCGCGAACAAAATCCAGGTCCGTGGCTCCAAGATCAAGGTCACACTTAGAGATCAAAGGTCAAAACCCGTTTGTCTATACACTCGTGTCCGCTTCATAACTCTGACAATAATGGATGGATTTTCAAAAAACTTCGCACAATTGCTTACCACAACAGGGCAACGTGTCGCGAACAAAATCCAGGTCCGTGGCTCCAAGGTCAAGGTCACACTTAGAGATCAAAGGTCAAAATCCGTTCGTCTACACTCATGTCCGCTTCATAACTCTGACAAAATTGGATGGATTTTCAAATAACTTCGCACAATTGCTCACCACAACAGGGCAACGTGTCGCACACAAAATCCAGATCCGTGGCTCCAAAGTCAAGGTCACACTTAGAGGTCAAAGGTCAAAATCCGTTCGTCTATACAATCGTCTCCGCTTCATAACTCGGACAATAATCGACGGATTTTCAAATAACTGCACAATTGCTCACCACAACAAGACGACGTGTCGGGCACAAAATCCAGGTCCGCGGCTTCAAGGTCAAGGTCACACTTAGAGATCAAAGTTCAAAATCCGTTCGTCTATACAATCGTCTCCGCTTCATAACTCGGACAAGAATCAACTTTTTTTCAAATAACTTAGCACAATTGCTCACCACAACAAGACGTCGTGTCGCGAAAAAAATAATATTATAATTGTTTTTAATTTTTAATTTTTTTAAATTTCTTTTTGATTTATTTAATTATTTTTTTTTTAAATGAATTTATAATAATTGTTTGTTTGATTTTTTTTGATTTTTTTTTTAAATATATCTGTTGGTTTTATATTGCTCCATGGTCGAGGTCACACTTACAGGTCAC
Organism: Cyrtodaria siliqua; assembly: GCA_037043455.1. NCBI lineage: Eukaryota > Metazoa > Mollusca > Bivalvia > Adapedonta > Hiatellidae > Cyrtodaria > Cyrtodaria siliqua. Next base: position 75,233 of record JAWPHD010005336.1, on the reverse strand, counting down.
TTCGGGGGACTTACTGTGACATTTCTTGTTGTTTTTTTATATTATAACTAGATGTTAGAATATTATTTCCTGTAAAGTCATATTCCCTTGTTCCCTAAAAAATGTGTCAATGTTCACTTATTCCCTGAAAATAACAGCCATTGTTCCAATGTTCACCAAAAATAAATGGCCATGTTCCCCAAAAACCCTTAGAGGACCTCATTATTTAGTTGCTTTCAATTTGACAAGTTATTTGTATTATTCTTTCATCGATTTTTTATCTGTTTAAAATTTACTCTCACATTTTCTGTGCTCGCCTCAAGGATCTACCTTAGTTCATATTATCATGTATTGCAGTTATTATGTGCCACGGTCCTAGCACATGTATCATGTATTGCAGTTATTATGTGCCACCCACCGTCCCCTTGCACATATATCATATATTGCAGTTAATATGTGCCACCGTCCCCTTGCACATATATCATATATTGCAGTTACATGTATAAAAGAACACAACACACAAACACTAAGTCTAGACTCAATTGCGCCTATACCGGTGTAGATGTCCTATCGGTTATATGGCTTAGAGACTATAAACCTGAGAACTGCACACACACCCAGAGAGAAAGTTGGCACTGTGCTGTTGTTCCCATCACATACATAAATTGTAATTATTATCATGGTTGTAAAAGCTTCTTTATAGAAAAAAGGCTGACATCCCACGGAGAATTTGCAGGGATGCATAGTGAATACCACATCTGATCCCATTAAATCTGGATAAACTGGGATTCCCAATTGCATTTAAATAGGAATGAGATCCCTGATCTAGGATGTGGGATTTCCATTAATTCCACTGGGTGAATTTGCTTGAATTCCCAGTTAATATCACTTGGACTGGGAATCCCGCTTAAAATTTCAAGTTTAACTAGGATCCTGACCCATATTTTGTATCACTGCGATCTCATTTAACTGGGATCCCACTTGATCCCGATTGCTTTAAAGTGTGATTTTCAGAATATTTTCCCAAATTAAACTGGTATATCTTTATTGTATTGGCCATTTAATATTCAGATGCAAACCTGTGTGGCAGGAGATGCCAGGTATCGGTTGAAATGCCAGAGCTGTAAATAATGTGTGACTGCATTGAGTATTTAATTATTAGGCCATCTTGAAACATGTGTTGGTTCCAACCAACTAAAATGGCAGCTACCAACTTTTTTTGAACATTTAAGAGACTTCTTTGTTTTTTATTGGAATAAGGTAATTTTCATCAAGACAAATTCTACACATGGAACAAGAGTTTATTATTTTCAGACATGATTTATACATTCCTCACAGCAGATGTGTTTAAACGCTGTATACAAAGTGTTCAAAATACTGGCCAGAGCTTGTTCCTTAAAACGTTCTAATGGAATGGAATTGATTTCCACATTCTCACCAAGCCTGGTACAGGTTTCAGTGTCTGAAAGTAATTTGCGCCGAACATCCGAAAACTTTTTCAAAGGAGAGTTATGCACCTGTTGTTCAACTAAACCTGGTGCACTAGTACTACAGGATGGTTCTTCGTGTACACTTGTATTTGTTCCAGCTACAGAACTTACAAGCAGATAACGTGCCTTTTAAAATATCATGACGTTTAATTTTAAGGCTACATGCACCACACAGTTTTGTCGGATGTACATGCTGCTGGTCTTGCAAAATATCTATTTCATATATGCTTAAAAAAATGTTTTTTTGTGTTTCTGAATATTCCCACATAAGCGACATATTGACAGTCCCGGGAAATAGTATTATGGGGTTGATTGTTAAAACAAGGCTAATTGAAATAGTAGCCCTTCGCTTAGTTTCTGATTTTCTTGTCTAAGACGGTCATATGCGTTCCTGTTCAAGTTTTCTACTTTTGATTTTAAAAGTTCATTTTCAGCACGAATCTTTTCGTTTTCTCTCTTTAGATGTTCTTTAATCTTGTGTATATCTTGTGAATATGATATTGATTGCTTGCATTCACATGAATGATTTTAAATTGTTTTATCAATGTTATAATAACCATTCTTTGGGTCACAACATTTTTCCCACATGGGGTCACCTAAACATGTATATCAGTTATGTATATTGACTATTAAAGAGGTCTTGCATAACCTTGGGGCTAACAAAAAGGTCTGGCTCACTTTCAAACTATCGAAAATGACTGGGGACAGCTCTCGAACCTGTTATTAAAAGCATAAATACAATTCTATTCTACACGGTTGTATTCATCTTTCTCTCTAGTACAAACCGCAAGACTAGTCTCAGATTTTGTTCATACCATTTACCCGTTGGCATTGAATAAAAACATTGTCTTTAGTTTCCGTAAACCGATCATATACATATAAACTACGATTTGGTAAGCACATTTTGTTTATCGTGTATTTCATAGTTCGCAACTGTCAGCTCGACTTGTAAGTGAGGAAGTGTCGATTCTTACAGATGGCGGGTGGTATACAGTACGTAAGTGAGGAAGTGTCGATTCTTACAGATGGCGGGTGGTATACAGTACTGGTTCTACCCAGGAAAAGTGGGTGATTTGCCTCCACCACAAAAAAACGACCGTCATATATATAGCCGTACATGTGTTGAAAATGACGTAAAACACCTTATTACATATATACCTAAATATAGTAACAAAATAAGCATATGTTTGCAAAATAACCATCTCCCGCAGGTGCTGTTATTGAGGCACAGGGGCCAGAAATCCATATAATATGGATTTTTGGCACACCCTCTGTATAGAAGGTATCTCGATTTTCTCTCTTAAATCTACAGCATTTTCTTCAGAAATAATGCATGTACCTTCAGAAGTCCATGGAAACAGAACCTTTCCACGAAAGCGCACTTACAAAGAAATGGCTGAAAAAACGTTGGAGGCGTTGTCAAACCGTATTTTGACACTTGATGGTTTAATATAAAATAGGCAAAAATGCATCCCAGTCAGTGAGGAAGACACTAGGGAATATGTAGAAAGCATGAACAATCCCAACACGAAGACGAAAACCAAATCCGACTTGAAAAAAGTTCAGGATTGGCTGCTGAGCAGTGGAGGAGAACGTAGCATTGAAGGAAGAAGTTCCTCCTGTTCCACTGAATATTTACCTTGCCAGGTTGTTCTTAAGTATCCGGAAAAAGGATAAGTCAGAAATACGAACCAGATTCTATAAAATCGATACAATCAAGTGTTCACAGATATTTAACTGATAGAAACTATGGAGCAAATATACTAAAAGATGATGTTTTTAAACATTCAAAAGACGTATTGGTATCCAAAAGAAAAGCTCTAAAACAAGCGGGACTAGGGAACAAACAAATGAGAACCGATCCGTTCACAGACGAAGAACTCGACATCCTGAGAAGAAAAGCACCTTTTCGAAAAGGTAAACATAAATTAAGATAACATATTTCAGTAGAAAGTGCAAAATCAAAACAAATATACATTGGTAACCGTTGCAAACAATCAAAACATAGATACTTTTACAAGGAAGGTAACACGTCAGCTGTCTGGGTAACTCTTTGACAGGAACGGAGTTTCTGCACGGGTAATTTGTGTTATGCCCTTCTTAATAGGCACAATATATAGGGAGTCCATTACCATGACAAAATATTAATAATATTTTGAAGCAAAATAAGAATACATCTGAAATAGAATATATCTGATATTTATTTAATAAAATACTTATTGCAACTTAATAATGCATATTTCAGACAACCCCGAAGCACTTATCAACTCTATGTGGCGGAATAATACTCTGTATTTTGGTTTGGTTTGAAGCACACTACCATGTTGAGGGGTGACCTGGATTTGGGTGTTACTGTAACCACCACGGACAGGGAACTCTTGTCATTTACAGAACGGGCCACTAAAACCAGAAATGGTTCTACGACAGATCCGAGGAAATTCATCCCAAAGATGTTCGACCAACCAGGTAATCTATTTATATTAAAGAAAAATTAAATATGTTATAAATCTCTAAAATACACCACGATATATACACATCACGACATACCTTAAAATAGTTGTTATTAATTGTTTTATCATGTATGGATTTAGGCCTAAAGGAGAAGTTACATTGCCTAGAGTGAAATCTTTATTCATGTTTAGAGAAATAATAATTATTATATAATCATATTTTTGCAAATGATTCTTTGTGTTTTTCCACTCTCTCTCTATTTGTCTTTATCTTATTCAGGTGACCACCCATATTGCACTGTGAGCCTTTATAATAAATACTGATATAGATGATATATAAGGCATATGCAGACAAGAGGCCTGAGCGCATGTGTCAACCAGATTCAAATTTCTACCTTTCTACTAATCCGCACTTTGGACGAAATTGTAAGAATGGAGCCCTGTGGTTTGTACGTGCTCCTATGGGGAAACATAAACGTGGATAGATCGCCAAAACAATGAGAGAGAAAGCTGGATTTACATCACGACATGTGAACCACTCGGGCAGAAAAACTTACATAACAAAATTGCTTGATGCAAACAGACCACCAAATGAGGTTGCACAATTGTCGGGACACAAAAACCTTTTGTCATTAAATTATTATAACTCTGTAAACCTAGACATACAAATGTCAACCATTGTCCATGGTCATTCAGATACTAGTCAAGGATTAAGACACACCGTCCAGTCCGATTCGGTGGTTTCTGTCCCACGACCCTCTGCATGAGGTGATGCCAATGGCGTTGATTTTTGTTTTTAGGCTGTTCCAAGCACATCAGAAGCTGATTTTGACGAGGAATTAAATTCTGCCTCCCAACAAATTGAAAATGCATTGCCTGTTATAAAGCAGTTTGAAGGAAAAAATGAATCAGATATTCCAAATGTCATTGATTTGCCGTTAATTCAAACTCCAGGGGGTAGATTGAAACTGACAAGTTAACGTTTCCAACCACAGTCGCTCTTTACCACTTCAGATTCAACCATGCTATCACCATTGTATTCAAGAAGTAGATCATAATTCTTTTTTATAAAAACGTGTATTTGTTAAAAAAATTATTTATTTGTTGTAATTATTTGATTAAATGTAATTATTTAATTTTGTTCAGGTGGTGTGATAATCATACGCAAATATGTGTAAAAATAAATGAAATATACATTAAAGAACTTGTTTTTTGTTTTGGATATTTAGTTGTTTATGTAATAAAAAGGTAAGTATGTGGCTAAGGTATGCCTCTTGGTCATATTGGCCCTGGATAATCATATTATGGTTATCCAGGGCCAATATGACCAAGATTATCCAGGGCCAATATGACCAAGAGGCACACCTTAGCCATATAATAACCTCTAAATACAAAACTTCAAAGTACTACCATAGTTTAAACATTTGAGTCTGAGCTTTTGCTCAAGAGTTGATCAATTCAAACAAATATTAGTGTTTTAATATAGCAACAAAGAAAAGCAAGCAGTAGAAAACATAAAGCAGCAAAGAAAAACAAGCATTAGAAAACAGCAAATAAAAGCAAACATTAGAAAGCAAAAAGCAGCAAAGAAAAAAACAACATTATTAATATCTAGTTCAATTAATATCATCCACTACCAAGATGTCAACATGATTTTTGTTACAGTTAATCATCATTGTTTTGGCATCAAAATTAGAATTTACATTAATATTCTTTGTTGTAATGATGTATCGCACTTTTGGATTGGTATGAGTGAGATTCGAACTCACAATCTTTGTTTTAAACCCCAAACGCATTTACCAGCTGGCTATCATACCTTAGTCAAAATGCAATGACACATCACCACCCTAAATAATACTGGATTTGCTATCTATTATACTGCACACTCTCATGGGTAACGTTGATTAAATGATAACTGACATCTCTATATCATCTCAGTTGTAAATATAGATATAAAACTCGAACAGGAAAAGCAGCATTCAAGGACGACAGCCAATCACAAACACACACAGATACAAAGAATAAATTTAAAGATGAATATTACGCCATATACGACATCACAAACACAAAAGGGCTGACAATAGGGCTACCGCCTTGGAAGGGACATTGAAAGCCATGCAGTACTAAGCATATATTAACAGAAGAAGGTGAATCAAAAGGACGTACCCTGGCCTTTGTATTAAACACAGGTGAAGAAGAATCTACCATTTTTACTATTTATTATAATATGTTCTTATATAAATTTACTTGTTTATACACCCGTTGACGGGCAATTTTTTATTTACATTTATACATAGTTTATATTACTACCATATCATCCCTTATTTGTAAATAATTTTATCTTTATATATTTACATTAATTTTATTTACTACTTCATTTCTTCATCTTTCATCAAATTTTGCGTACAATATGACCTATTTTTGTGTCGACGTGCCGTAGAACACCATTCATTCATTCATTTACCATTTACTTCTGACAGTCTGAACAATAAGGAAATCAGAGACCCATGATAATTAGCATATTTTTTTCCCATTTTGTTCTCATGCCAACCACAGTTTTGATAAAATATAAATAAAATAAAACATGTGCATGACCTCCTTTTGCCCCGGATCCAACATACCGACTGGGCACTTACTAAAATGTAGCATATCGTACGACACAAAGTAAAAAAAGAGTATGCTAATGGACCTTTGGAAACGGCCGAGCACGACACAGCTGCCAAATATCGTTCTTTATTGTCTCCTCTAATATCAAAGATAGAGCGAACATAATAATACCACTGCACACGGGGCATTGTTCTCTTTAATTTAAGACAAGTTGCAGACTTCTGCTGAGAAAAATGGCGATTAAGATACAGTTGCAAATTTCAGCAAAACTACAACAACAACCGCAAGTAGCATGACATAGACCATAGTCAGTGTTTTAAATAACGTTTGATGAAATGTTTAGCTATCACAGAAATATTTTGAAAATACAACTGCATTCCGAACACAGTTGTTTTCACTGGAGACCATCTGCTGATTGTTGATCTTTATAATGAAAATGTATATACAGTTAAAATGGAAGTGCATACATGCTATTTTAAGTATTTTCTATCTGCAAGCTTATTACGTTTCTGGATCCACCAACAAAATGTTCTTTCGATATCTCCAAATAATTTTCAGAAAAGTGCAGGATCCGTTTGTTGTTTTTTTGTTTTTTTTTCATTTTGATGGCAAAGCAACCAAGTGTTTTGAATAATTAAAAAAGATGTGCATATTCTCCATATTGCCCCAAATGCAAACATAAATGTTTGTCTCAATACCTCAAATACGTTTCAAGAAATCGCTGGATCTGTAGTTTTCGGTAGGACGAACAGACGGATAGACAGTGATTGGGTGAACCGGTAGGGGACTAACCAAACGTCGGTTTTGCTTCACTTCCGATAGTATCGTATTGCACGTTCGATGACGTTATATAGGCCAGACTCGCTGCTATTTTTATCGAGGGGTCTCCAAAGGTTAAGAAAACCACTAAACTCTTTTAACATATACTTAAGTTCTAAATCCAGGTATTTTAAAGTTACATGTCATTAAAATATGATAGTTTTGTCAATCTAATTCAAATCAATTTATTTGTATAATTATAAACACAGGATTGTCACCATTTTAAACATACTGTACAACTTGAACATATTTATACAGAACAAAAACAAGGACTAATTAATGCAACAGTAGCACGCACGCACACATGATATAGTAGTGGACAATTCCTATTACTGTTCCTGCGAGTTCGAATCCCACCGGGAGCTCGACTTGTCTTGGAGCTCGACTTGTGAGGCAATGCCGATTCCTACGGACGGCGGAAGGTGTACAGTACCGGTTTTACCCAGGAAAAGTGGATGGTCTGCCTCCACCACAAAAAATCGACCGTCATATATAACCTTGCATGTGTTGAAAATAACGTAAAACACCACACAAACAAACTTCTGCTAATGAAACTAACGCGCTAAATGTACACTAAAAAAAAGTTATTAAAGCTCTATCCAGGTGTTCAGGTCATATAATAATGTATATGTGCAGATTACAATTCTATGATTATTCACGGGGATAGGGTTATATGTCTAAGAATAAGTAAACAGTATAACACAGAAATATGTAAAAAAAACAAACGGATTTTAGGTGGCTGGGTGAAGGGTTGTGGGGTATTATAGGAATAAGAATAAATAAAGAAAACAACAAAAAGTTGTGTTGTTTTGTTGTTGTTTTTTGGAGGGGGGGGGGGGGGGGGGGGGGGGGGGTATCGGGGCGGGCTTATAGGTGAAAGAATAAATAAGCAAACATCAAACAAATATCTATAAACAAGAACCGCGGAAATTCCACGAAAACCAGGTTTTCCGAGCGGAAACGTTTTTTCTATTTTTAGTATAATTATATATAGTAAGTAATTGAGCAAAAACTTTTCTTTTTTTTTAATAACGGTGACCTTTACACCAGTGACCCCAAATGCAATCCCAAACTTCCTTTTCATATAAGCTACCTACACCGCAAGTTTCATTCTAATATCTCATACCTTACTTAAGTTATTGAGCGGAAACCGTTTTTCTATTTTTAGTAACAGTGACCTTGATCTTGACCCAAACTGCACTCCCAAGCTTCCTTTCGTTATAGGCTACCTATCATGCAAGTTTCATCGTAATACTTCATTCCTAACAAAAGTTAATGAGCGGAAATCGTTTTTTCTGGGGTTTTTTTGTTTTTAGTAACAGTGACCTTGTCTTGACCCCAGTTACCCCAAATGCAATCCCAAGCTTTCTTTCCATATAAGCTTCAAACCCTGCAAATTTCGTCGCAATACCTCATTCCTAACAAAGGTTATTGGGCGGAAACCAAATTTATTTTTAGTAACAGCGACCTTGACCCCCAGTGACCCCAAATGCAATCCCAAGCTTCCTTTCAATATAAGCTACCTATCCTGCAAGTTTCGTCACAATATCTCCTTCCTAACAAAAGTGCAAGCGATATTAGTCAGGAATATAAACATTTTATGCTGGCATTGGGGCTTTATATTATATTACCCTCCCCACCCACCAACCAACCCACCCAAGCACACACACACCACCCCTAATATCCCTCCCCACCCACCACCAACAACTCCTACACATACGTAATATAGTTATATAAACAAAAATGTGATAATCCAATGATTAAATTAACACGTTATTCAATTGTGAATGGTTCCAGAACACAAAATCCATCAAAGATACTCTTAAAGCAAATTTGAGACGACCCCTGATTCTCAGCTGTGCACTGTTGACAATGTCAAGGCAGCCGTTTTAACTGACTCGATAGCCGCCAAACGACATTCATTTGTTTATGTGTGAAATCTTTTTTACCAGAAACCCATGTTTTGAACATTTTAAGGAAGTAATGGTTTATATATTGTGCATTGTTTGAGGTAAGTTACTTTTGTCAATGTTGGATTCATCTTTACGATGCAGATGTACGAACTAATCTTATATTCAAAAGCGCGTTCGATCCATGCCAACAGCTGCTGGTGTGGATTTGTTGTTGACCGCCATACGAATTGAAAAACTCGACTGATTTTACTGAAAATGCCTTCTTTTGTGTTTGTTGAATAGGTATTTAATATAATGAACATAAAGTGAACAATAAAGCATATTATATTGTTTTATTGATAGAAACAAATTCAACTGATTCGATACCGCCGTAAGCACTGTATTGTTTGGAAGCCCGAACATACCCCGGACCCCTTTCGCCGCTCAAGTCAAATGTTGCGCAACTGGAACTATTTTATTTTGCCGTCTTATAGAGAAATAACAGGACACTTTTAAGAATTACTAACCAATCAGAAGGAGTAAATATGTGTATTGTTCGAAGTTTGTAATTATAAATGTGTGATATCTGTTTTAAAATATATGATAACATGTTACAAAATCATAATTTATGATACTGTCTAGTATACTTTCTACGATAATATCAACCTAGTAAACTCGATCAAGAAAAACTGTAATCAATTAATCAGAAAACAGGCGTAACTTACCGATACTCGAGTAAATCCATTAATCGAAACAACACTAGGTTCTTGTCGTATAACGTTGTATAATGATAATGAACGTGTGTGCGGCTGAGCCAAGTTGTAAAGATTGTGAACAATTCATTTTGGAGAAATTAAAAAAAATAAACTAACCAAAACGTCAAAAGACGCGTCAGACAGAAATCACTAAACCATAAACCCAGATTTTCTATGCTGTACGGTTCAGAATTATAATACATATGCTTATATACATCTACCAAGGTTGAAAATAATCGAAATATATGCAAATTAAGTACAACAGAATATAACACTTCAAGAATAACAATGATTTATTGAGCAATTCATAATACTTATTAGTGTAACATGCATTTGTCTAAATAATACTTATATCTTAGTTTATTGAAATGCAAACTATTTAAAGAGGTTGGTGCCTATTTTGAAGGGAGGATTGATGTCAATCTAAAACCCTCGTAATGTGCTGCAGTTAATACTATGAAAGAGTTATTTGATACTATATTTTAGATTTCCTGAAAGAAATCAGACTATATAAAAGACTATAATATGTTCTTATATATATTTACTGATTTATATACCCGTTGACGGGCATCTGTTGATTTACATACATAGTTTATATTACTATCATCCCTAATTTTAAATTACTACTTCATTTCTTCATCTTTCATCAATATGACCTTTTTATGTTTCGACGTGTCGTAAAACACCATTCATTCATTCATTCTACCCAGGAAAAGTGGGTCGTCTACCTCCACCACACAAAAATGTACCGTCATATATAACCTTACATGTGTTGAATATGACGTAAATCACCATACAAACAAACCAAAATGGTTATAATTGTTATATAGATATGTTTCTAAAACTCAGTTTTATGCGCCCATTTGAACTACGGGACATTATTAAACAATTATGCATTCCGTATGGTAAGTTCAGAACCATAACACTCATGAAATTGAAGGTGCATTTCCCTTGTTGAGAAGAGTAACTCTGGTGTTTTGAGGTCGTTATCAAAAGGTCAAGGCCTTATATGAAATATTCGTTAACAATTACTTCGGAGCCATAGCACCCACACACATGAAACTTTACATTAATTTTCAATTACTACTTCATATTTTCATCAATTGTTGCGCACAATATGACCCATTTATGTGTCGACGTGCCGTAAAACACCATTCATTCATTCCAAAGAGATTACTTTTATCTCTTGTTTGTGTCAGTTTTTATATGGTATTTCTTCAAAACAGGTGATACAAGAGGAGTAACTGAATTATTAAAAATCCTTGTAATATTATTAGAAGAACATGAAACGAGGTTGTTCAATGAAGACTTAAAGGTATAAAGGGGTACAAATGGTTTAGTTCTACGAAGTGAACAGTTATTTTGTGGAATTTGTGTTGATGCCCCAAAGTGTCACCGAAGAGGTAAAATATTTATTTTAAGTGTTTTTACCATTCATTCATTTATGAAAGCAAGATAAAACATAGCATGCCTATTGCGTAAGGAAAGTCAGTACATCCAACTATCCAAACCCCTATATTAAATAACCTGTTATTCTTTTGAAAAACAACAACATCTGTAATATAGTCAAGCTTCAGCACGTACATTTAGAAGTAAGTGACAACCTTGTGACACATTAGTTGACCGTTATATCACTTGGCCAACTAGGCGGTTCTGATCACGGTTAAACATACATAATTGTGTTAGTAGAGTGGGTGGGGGCCATAAATGACTTAAGCTAATGGAGCTGGGCATCTCAAGTGTAACAATTAATCGCCTAGATAAACTAACCAATTCAAACAATAGCATCTTGTTTTGATAGAGTGGAAAGTCATTAGCGACTGATCACTTCCGAGTTGAAACCCCGTTTAACCTCAATCACGACCAGTACATTCCTAGGCTGCTTATTAATTGGCCTTAGTCACTCAAGGGGTGTGACCGAATAAACTTATTGTCAGCATGTTTGTAGCTGTGTATATATAGGCCCGATCTGAGATTGTAAGATCAGACCGCACAGATATACGTTGTTAGCATACGTTGTTGTTTCAAAATTATACGATCAGAAATTATATACTTAGTACAATATTGACTTCGTGTTTTTATGAAGAAATAATTGAAGGACTTTACTACACATCATAAAACAATTTGAAGTTGTTAATATTACTTCCGTAATCAATCATTGGCTAACTATGAAATGAATTGTGTGATAACTATGAATATACTTTGTACGAAATGATTAATTATTGTAAAGTTAACAGAACGCCAGGAAAACATTGCTCCTCCATCTACCGTCGTCTAGTGAAACGAATGTCCCGCTGTTTACAGAAAGTCAGGCAACTTTACTTCATCTACGTCTACGTTACTGAAACTAATTTCCTGCTGTTTACAAAACGCAAGCCAACATCGCTCCGTCTACTGTCTAATTTAACGAATGTCCCGCTGTTTACAGAACGACAGGCAACATTTTCATCTACGCCTACCGCCTGCTGGAACTAATTTCCCGCTGTTTACAGAATACCGGCCAACATTGCTCCGTCTACAGGGACAAATGTTCCGCTGATCATCGCCGCTTTGTCGCTTAACAAAAACATGACGGCGTTAACAACGTCGTTGATTTCTGAAAGAGAATATCACTGTGTATATCAGTCATTGTTGCATACCGGATAAGGCTATCCACGTGTTACATGGGGGATGGTCTGTCTTATCTTCATGGGTAAGATAAAAGTCACGCGCGCACCAACATCCGGTATGCAGGAACACATTCAAAATGTTAGTAGCTGGCGGCGTCAACGCACATGTCTGATATGCAAAAAAAAAAATCTATTACGGGTATTCGTTTCAGATACGGAATTCCAACCCTCGGTAAAAGTGTTTTAATCAGGAACCTCGGCAGAGACTCGATTCCGATAAAAAGACTTATACCTCGGGTTGAAATTCCCTATCTTCACCGGATACCCAAGAAAGATTCTTATATTGTATCTCGCTTCTAGTGGGACTCGCATTTAACATAACCGTAGACCATCACATGTTGGTGCTTCTTAGGCTGACCATTGCGTTTATAAAACACCTATCGTTTTGAATACAGAATATACCTCAATGATTAACCTTTTTAAAATGCGTATTTTAAATTAGAGTAGATATTACCCGAACGTTTAAAAGTATGCGATATCAGGGTTTACCGCTGATAAAGATAAGCATGTCGAAAATGACTGCGGTGTTATCTGGATGCGGTGAACCGTGACATGTTCCTATTCGGTTATTTACAAAATGTAGAAATTAGCCGCCGAAGAGGTTGCACTTTAATGTAAATACATCGGACTTTGGATTTTTAATCGTACAAAAGGTCACACGTTATTATTGATATAAAGAAAATGGTCCTATAGAAACCTTAGCACCAAAGCACAATGGCATCGTAGGTCTGCACTGTAGCACAAACTAAATCAAATGAGCAAATTATATCAATTAACATGACAATACACAACACTAAAAGTGTATATGTACACAACCGCGCTAATATCCTGTCATTTGCTTCATTATCAAGGTACATGCGTCAATCTCTATACAATTATATGAAAGAAAAATGGTGCCATGAAAATTTGCATACGCATACTCACCTCAGCGTTATCCAAAATAATAATAATATTGTTTCTGGTTTAATTGCACATACTATATAGTTAAATGTAAAATATATACCTGGGAATCGACCAAGTGGTATTTTCGCCGTTACGGCTGCCTGTGCTTCTGGGTCACTCCAACCCTTCTTTCCCATATCGGTCATTACCACTGTTGGACCAACAGTGTTAACGCGGATCTAGGGTGTAAACAACGCAAGATTAAATCGTATGCTAAGCACGCTGTTTCCCAACGCTATCAGTTAAACTTGAGCTTAAAGTACTTAAGTACTTAAATTTCATTGAATTTCATAAATATTCTCAATACGTTAAAAAATAAACAATCGTATGAAGTTGCTATTTATTTGTATTTATCTATTCAAAGACGCGTGTTATTAACGTTTGTCCTTTAAATTTGCACATCTAATTGTGATTGAAATTTGCATACTTGGGCATAAGCCTAAGACAATTCTCAAGAATTGTTTGTAAATTTAAGACCTGGTCATTGAAAACGCATGGAAAGCTTGCTTTATTAACTGCTAACATGTTATATGACCGACATGAAATTGAGGCTTATAGGTATGTACTTTGAATAACATTGTTATATTGAATTGTATTTAATGTAAAACTATATAATACTTTGTGTTTTAAGTTAACAGTTAGTCTGGACGAAATACAAATACAAACTTTTTGATAATTCCTTATTGTTTTTGGAACAAATAAAACCAAACCTAAACTAAGAAAAAAACACGTTTTTATGGTATAATGTGTTTACTTCATGCAAAAGCGTGTTTTGGCTGGCCTCGTCATCCAATACGTCATGAATAACACCATTTGCTCATGCAATTGATTGTCTAACAGTGATTTACATTTATCTATACAAATTCTCTCCAACCCCTCTTCCCCAACCAATCCCAACTCCAAATACAATAGGCTCGGAAGTAGGACCATGATAGGAATATTTTTTATTTCACAATTTAACGATAAATAGCTATACAACGTCAACTTGTACATTTGATATTACACATTTGACGGCTCACCTCACGACGAAATATTATCTGAGTAATTGATACTAATTTCCCAAGTCTAAGTATAATAAAATATTATTCACAAACAAACTGTACGTGGTACTATTAAACGCATGTTAATATTTAACTAGGGTTCATAAACACTTCTTACGTTGTTAGGTCCTAGTTCAAATGCCATGGTCTTCGATAACATATTTATGGCTGCTTTGCTGCAACAATACCCTGACATATTTGTACCTGCGCTCTTGCTTGCAATACTTCCAATGTTTACTATAGCGCCACCTCTACCACGCGATACCATGCCTCGAGCTACAACCTGAAAAATATGATATATCACGACTTATTGGCTATATAATTTAATAAACAAATGCCATTATTATACCAATAGTGTTGTTTGCGATAGTTAGTATTGTGTTGTGATGCGCATCACATTGTCTGTTATTCGAATATGTAATTATTTAGCATGGTAGACTGTTAAACATGAGAGTAAAGCTTTAAACTGGTGCCCTGTATTTTCCAACACGTAACATAATTGTTCATTACTTCTCCGGAAAGTCTAAACTCTGTTATTTAATTATTTGTTTTATTATCGAAGGAATGTCTAAACTCTGTTATTTAAAAACATTTTCTATAGTTTTTTTTTGCATAACAGATCTTCTTTAAACTTTTTGTACAGTAAGTCTGTTATATATATAGACAGAAAATGCAAAAATAATGCAAGGTCACCATAATTGTTAAAATTTTAAACAATAATTTGTAATGCCACCGTCATGTCAATCTCTCCAAAAAATTGAACAAGTCAATGACATTGCTTAATAAGACATTTCTGAAGTCTAATCAGTTATTCATTGGTCACAATTCTGCTAAAATTGTATTAAAGTAAAGAACCTTTAAATTATAATAACATTTAAAGCCCATCTTTATGTAAAACCTATTTTTTTTTACAAAATATCTTCCGAGTCCATTACAAACAATTTATGCACAAATTAGCCCATAATGATACAATTTCCTGTTTTGAGCTCTACTGGGCCAAGGGCCAGCAGAGCTTATGGGATGGTGTGGTGTCCGTCGTCCGTCGTCCTTCGTCCGTCCGTCATCTGTCCGTTAACTTTTACATTGTTAAGACGATAGGGCCTTCATTTTTCATCCGATCTTTACCAAACTTTAATAGATTGTTAATATCAATGAATGCTCGGACAAGTTCGAAAACCAGCCAGATCGGACCACTAACAGCGGAGTTATGGCCCTTGATTTACTTAAAAATGCTATATTGCTATATTTTGCCTTGTTAAGACAATAGGGCCTTCATTTGTCATCCTAAATTACCAAACTTTACCAGATTGTTAATAACAATGAAAGTTCGAAGAAGTTTGAAAACCAGTCATATCGGACCAGTAACAGATGAGTTAATGCCCTGGATTTAGATAAAAATGCTATACTTTGTTTCGTTAAGACGATAGGGGCTTTATTGTTCTTTCGAAATTTATCGAACTTGATCAGATTGTTAATGTCAATGAAAGCTCGAACAGTTTGAAAACCAGCCAGATCGGATCAGTAACAGCGTAGTTTTGGATCTTGATTTCGTTAAAAATGCTATAATTTGCCTCGTTAGTGCGATAGGTCCTTCGTTTTGCATCTGAATTTACTGATCTTACAAAACTATACCAGATTTTATGTTCTTGTTTAATTATTTTTTTTGATTATTTGATTATTTTAAAAAAAAATGTTTAAAAATGTTTTTTGTTGTGTTATTTTGTTTTTTTTTAAATTGTGTTTAATTATTTTTTTTATTTTTATTTTTATATTAATTTATTTTTTGTTTATTTAATTATTTTTTTATTTTTTAAATTTTATTTTTTTGTTAGAATTTTTATTTAATTTGTTTTTGTCGATTTTTAGAGGAGTTATGACTCTTGTTTAGTTAAAAATGCTATATTTTGCCTCGTTAATATGGTAGGGCCTTTTTTTTTCATCTGATCTTTACCAAACTTTACCAGATTCTTTAGTTATGGCCCTTGATTTAGTTAAAAATAATGTATTTTCCCCAAATCTTTCAAAAAAAAAAGTAAATTGCAATCACTCGCTTCATTGATGTTATAAGAGCCATGTTAGCCAGTAGAGCGTCCAAAGGCCCTCTTAGGCCTCTTGTTTAGTCCGTGTTAACGGTCAAACACATCTTATTGGAATGTGTAGACTTTGATGCGTCAAAGGTACTACAATGTTAATACTATGAAAGAGTTATTTGATACTGTAGGTTTTAGTCTTGTTTTAGATTTCCTAAAAGAGATCAGACTATATAAATCATTATAATGTGTTTTTTATATATATTTACTTGTTTATATACCCGTTGACGGGCATTCGTTGATTTACATACATAGTTTATATTACACCTTATCATCCCTTATTTTTTAATAGTTTTATCTTCATATATTTACATTAATTTTTAATTAATACCTCATTTCTTCATTTTTCTTCACTTTTTGCGCACACTATGACCTATTTATGTGTCGACGTGCCGTAAAACACCATTCATTCATTAGTCCGTCGTCTGTCTGTCGTCCGTTAACTTTTCTTCAAACGACTTCTCCTCAGAAACTGCTTGGCTAATTTTGACCAAACTTCACATGCATGTGAATGCTTTTTAGGTCAGCGCTACATCCAAGATGGCTGCCATTACCATATATGGTCGAAACCTTAAAAAATCATCTTCTCCAGAACCGATTTCAACAGTTTTTCTTTTAACATGATCGCCAACGCCTAGACTATCAATTTTGTTCAAATAAAGTCCCCGGGGTCAAAAATGGCCGTGCCCCGGGGGTCCAAAGTTTGTATATTGCATGTTTTTCATATAGACATATAGGAAAAAACTTTAAAAGATCTTTTTCTCTAAAACCACAAGGCACAGAGCTCTCATGTATTCCCTGTAGCATCAGCTTATGATCCTCTACTAAGTTTGTTCAAATGGTGACCCTGGGGTCAAATTTGTCCCCGCCCCGGGGTCACAGTTTTACATAGACTTATATAGGATTTTTTTTAATCTTCTTCTCGGAAACTACAAGAGCCAGAGGTTTGATATTTTACATTTATTATAAGCTTATGGTCCTTTACCAACTTTGTTGAAATGGTGACCCTGGGGTCACATTTGGCCCCGCCCCAAGGGTCACATGTTTTACATAGACATGTATAGGAAAAAAACTTAAAAAATCGTAATCTCGGAAACTGCAAGAGCCAGAGGTTTAACAATTGAACTTGCCTTAAATTATATTCAGGAATCTGATGATGACCATGTTGTAATCTTTTCTGATTCCCTTTCATCTCTTCAAGCACTAGGTAATATGAAACATGATAACCCAGTTGAGCTTCAACTTTTAGAAAAGTACAATTCTCTTATAATTGATAATATTATTATTTTCTGCTGGCTTCCAAGCCATGTAGGAATACGTGGTAATGATAGAGCTTATAGTGCTGCTAAGGCAGCATTAGATTTACATATATCTAATACAACTTTTAAAATCAGTATAAGGTAATTTGGTAACTTTTAAAATCAGTATAAGGTAATTTGGTATTAACACATATATTCGTAACTCTTGACAAACCGCTTGGGATTTGTCAGTTAACAATAAACTCCATTCAATTAAACCGTTACTCGGAGAATGGCGTTCTTCTAGTAGACCCATTCGTCGAGAGGAAGTTGTCCTAGCCCGGTGCAGAATAGGGCATACACGTTATACTGATTCATAGTTATTACAAGGTGAGCAATTACCAGAATGTATACCATGCTTTGCACCGTTAACACATATCGCTGGAATGTGTAGACTTTGATCCTATGCGTCAAAGGTACTACAATGTAAATACTATGAAAGAGTTATTTGATACTGTAGATTTTAGTCTAGTTTTAGATTTCCTAAAAGAGATCAGACTATATAAATCATTATAATGTGTTCTTATATATATTTACTTGTTTATATACCCGTTGACGGGCATTTGTTGATTTACATACATAGTTTATATTAATCTTATCATCACTTATTTTTTAATAATTTTATCTTTATATATTTACATTAATTTTTAATTAATTCTTCATTTTACATCAGTTTTTGCGCACAATATGACCTATTTATGTGTCGACGTGCTGTAAAACACCATTCATTCATTCATTCATTATATCAATGTTGGTAAACAACAGAGGCCACATTTCTTGGACAATCTTAACCAAACTTGCACAGATTGTATATGATCATAAGTTTTCGAAGAAGTTCGATAATGGACAACTACTCAGGTGATCGATATAGGGCCATCTTGGCCCTCTTGTTTCTTCTGTTCCTAATAACAGAATTTGTTCAAACTTCATAGGCACTAATTTGAACATATAGTAAGGCAATATATGCAATTAAAATTATAGGTCACCATGCAATTAAAATTACAGGTCACCATGCATATTGAGATTTAATACTGTTTTTTGGAATCCTATCATTATGGTTAAACTTTTTAATTTTGTTTGAATTTTTACAAAATGTTATATTTTTCCTTTTGATGTATTTTTCTAATAATATACATTTATATAAATAATACAACTAGACATCAAGAGCAACATTCCTGTAAATTTTTAGGAAAATCCATTCAATAGTTTTAGGAGAGAAGTCGCCCAAAATTCTGCGCAAGAAAAACTACAGAAAATGCCTTTAATTACTTGTTTTATTATCGAAGGAAAATCAAACTCTGTTATTTAATTATTTGTTGTATTATCGAAGGAAAGTCTAAACTCTGTTATTTAATTATTTCTTGTATTATCAAAGAACAGCCTAAACTCTGAAGGTACCAAGCATTGAAGTAGGCATTCTAATGGAATATCAAGTAAAATCACTAACATTAGATTTGAATATATTTGTCGAACTTAAAACTGAAAATCTGGCCGGGGAATGGACTAAAATAAAGAAAATTACATTTAAAAGTCAAAATTTCTTCTTGGGTACATGTACTCAGACTCCGCTAGGAAGTGATTTGCCCCGGTTACATTTCAGGACTGGGTACGGGCCTGTTACATATTATAATGTCAATCAATTTGAAAATATTTCACCGCAGTTTCAGTTTTACGAGTTTCCTTGGTTTGTGATGTCCTTCCATTTGTGTCGGTAAAAGTAAACGAGTATGAGCGTGGACCTTTAGACACGGTCGCTTACGATAAATACGAAATAATGCAGAATAGGTTTGATTGAGACTGTTTCCGGATGAAATTAAAATAACAGTGTAAAGTGATTAGAAATTTGCATAATCATCTCATTATGAATATTACTTTGCTGCAAACGTTTACTTTCAAACATTCTAATTTATATTTGAGAAGAAGTTAAAAGTTTGACACTCATGAAAAATTCCAGAAAACCAGTACTGCTATCTTGTCTTTTCCCATTTAACTCCATGCCTTTTTATTCAACTACTTTCATTTTGCAACTTTTGTTTAGCTCTTATTTACTTTAAAGAACTCAAACTCTGTTAGTGAAGGAACGTTGCATACAAAGGCTTCACTACGTTATTAATACATATATTGACTTATTTTGCTAATGTTTTTATTACAACTACATTAATGTGCACACTTCCTTTCATGACTCGGTATAGTTACCTGCGCTATGTTAAATGCAGCTAAGTAGTTGATAGTCGTCACTCTGAAATAGGAACAAAACAAAACTTACTAACAATAGAAGAACTAATGCATTGTTGAACATATTTCTAATGAGAAGTTCACATGATTAATCAAAATGATAAATTATAATACGAAACGGCTATATATGTAATTATACCAATGTTTTTGAAAACAACAGGGTATATTAAAATCGCCTCCGTTCGTTCGTCCGTCCGTCCGTCCACCTAAACCGCTAAACGGAATTCAACCAAACTTAAGGTATGACTTCACCATATGATGACGGCGTGCAAGAGCAACATTACTTTTGGCTCCGAGCCCAGGGGACTTTAGAGGAGTTTAAAAGGTTAAATGCACTAAAAATTCTATTTCACTGTCATTTTTCCATATTTTTGCACATAACTTGGTATATGTAATCGTCTATGAAAGATAAACAACAGGGGTTGATTTGTGGTATAATTTTTTTGATAATTATGTCTCAAATGAAACATTATGATGATGGGATTACACTGTATACATATGTTTCCTCCTACGGCATCGGTGGGTCCTGGAGTGAGGGGCATCAAATACACTAATAATTCAATTACGATGTCATTAGCTATACTGATCAAAGATCCGGAGAGCTTATGCCGTGGTGCGGTGTCCGTCGTCTGTCCGTCCGTCCGTAACTCTTTTTTAATGAGGCGACTACTCCTCTGAAACTACTTGATCGATTTTCATGAAACCTTACAGGAATGCTGCCCATGATGTCTAGTTGATCTTAGCGAAATTCACGTCGATGTCAAATTAAAGATGGCCGCTAAAGCTAAAGTAGAGACTACGTCTTGAAAACTATAAGTGATACTGATATTGGAATTTTTCTAAAATAACCAGCATGAAATGATGTTGATCCTTATCGAAAATTAGTGTGATCCGACATTAAACATGGCCGCCAGCGGCCATCTGGGTTTACCTAGAATTATATAAAAAAAATTGTAGCGACTACTCTTCTAAAACTACTTGACGGATGTTCATGAAACTTAACAGCAATGTTGCTCTTGATGTCTAGTTGATCATAGCAAAAATGTCAGGCCGGCCGGAAATTCAAGATGGCCGCCATGGCTATAAATAGATTAAAAAAAAATTGTAGCGACTACTTCCTGAAAACTGTAAGTAATATTGATAAGGGACTGTTTCTAAAAACATCAGCATGACCAGTTGTTGGTCATTGTCGAAAATCATTTTGATTCAACGTTAAACATTGCTGCCAGCGGACATCTTTGTTTACATAGCATGTTTGTGTAGCATGTTTGTGTTTTACTTATATTGCCCATTGATGCTGCCTTGTTGGTTAGAGATAAGATCATGGCGGGGATTTCTTTATTTACACTGTCCTGTTTTAATGGGATGACAGAAGGGTAAGTATGAGGTTTGGTGCACCCTAGAACCGGTTTAAACCCCCAAGTGGCCTTCTTTGCCACTGACCGTTCCAAGGCGGTAGCCCTATTGTCAACCCTTTTGTGTTTGGGTTTGTGATGTCGTTTGCTTTTATTATTACTTTTGCATTCTTGTTTGTCTGTTTGCATGTTTGTTTCTGTGTTTTGTGGTTGACTGTCCTCCTTGAATGCTACTTTCCCTGTCCGATCTTTTTATATCTCTATATATAGTAAAAGCGTGTAGCGAATACTCCTCTAAAACTACTTGACAGATGTTCATGAAACTTCAAAGAAATGCTGATCTAGCTATCAAAACCTATCAGTAGAGATTCAAGGTCATCGACCTCTTTTTTTTCCATACTTTTGCACATTAATTGGTAATACAGTCGTCTCTGAAATAGATACACAGCATGATATGATATATTATTAAAACCTCGGACGTCTTCCCTGGGGGTGGAGTGGGTGGGTGGAGGGTAAAAGTGTTTTTTTTTAAATATGTCTCAAATGAACATTCTGATGAAGGGTTTCCAGTGGAAACAGTGTTATAGGGAATTGACTTTGTGAAGAAAAAGTGGGTATCTTGCGATGGCGGCGCGCCGGCGAATTCGTTCAGGTGTAAGTTTGGAAACAGCACACTGGCGCCCAACTCGACCACATATCTAATATCACTGTAAGTTGAGTGAAATCATACTGAGAATATGTTGTATTAAACGTTCAAAATAGTGATTTCATGTTTGAGCACTGTTCAAATTTGAGATATTTAACTATGAATTACAATTAAAACATGTGTACAACACTGTCAAAACTGTTAAAAAATATATTTTAAGTTACATAATGTACTAAACGGAACTGCTAACGCTCCCGTATTATGTTTTAAGCATACGTTTTAATTTTCGTTTTTTAGAAATACAGTTTGGATTTACAGTTAATATAAATCGATTGAAATTCGATTTTTTGGAGCATGAGAGGTATTGAACTTTATATAACCTCGCATCAACAGACTCAACACAACTTTTCTTTTTTGTTTGAGTTGTTTGCTTCTAAGGAATCTCATTTTCAGTATTTATTTATACTATGGGGCGTTATAATGAGTTCCTAGGGCTCAAATTTAAGCTGACATACTGGCAAAATGCAAGTGGCATTTTCAGAATGCCAGTAAACTTTTCAAATGCAAGTGCATCAAAATACCTTACGTGCTTAATTTAGAATACCATGTTTGCCCTTTTTTGAAACATGTGCTTTTAATATTTTTAAGTTTTTCTGATATTTTTTTGTATTTGTATGACACATATGGAATCTATCATATTTGCTAATGATGAATCATATTGTGTTTTTTACTTTTTTGTTACATATTTGTTCTTACTCACACACACAATCGTAGAAGTTGCCTATTGCCAGTTACAAAAAAAAATTGAGCCATGAGTTCCTATTAGGATATTAAGTTTTTTCCTGTTGGGTTAAATTTCTTTACTACTATAATGTCTGATATAAAGGTTGATCAGGAATTAAATGTTGGCTCACTCGTATAAGTACTCCTTTGTTGTCTCCAAGAACGATTGCAGATCCGCTACTCCCGCATTGTTGACTAGCAAGTCGACATCGCCAATATCTTGCACAGCTTTCCTGGTCACTTCCCAATCAGAGATGTCCAAACAACATGTGGTAATTGCAGGGCTCTACATGCATACATAGAGTCAGTATAATGATGTATACATTCTGTTGTTTAAATAATATCTCTTACTATAGACTCGAAAAGAATCGGGCATATAACAAACTATCTGCAACCATGAACATGTCATGGAACTAAAACAGGACTGCGTGTATATTTCTAAGAAATTAGATTGAACATGAAACATAACCGAATTAATACGATACACCTTTACTACGCGTTTGTTTAATATATAAATATTATTTCAAATATTTAGAAATTATCATAAAGTTACAGATCAATTTTGTCCATGCTCTAACTGAATCAGTATCGTACGTTTTTTCGCATGCGCATGCGCACTCTTTTTGCAAAGCGTGAATTAGCCTGAAATCATCGAAATCTGTGGTGTTTTACTACAACATAGGTTAAAGCGGCTCTAAATAGAAACAGGAAATAAATGTCGGAAAAACATGTAAATAAAATGTGATAAAACAGTTATAAAAATAAAGAAAACAAGTTATGGGACATTCACTTCGATAACGACTTGAAGCAGGGCACATAAAACCATATATGATCAAGTTTATATGTAATATAAAAAAAAAGAAGCCTAGAACGCCACAACGCACGTACTCAGTGACTTGCCAGAAGTCAGAGCAACACGAGAACAAACCGTTAAGAGTACGACAAGATAAGAGTTAAGACAAACCTCAAACGGTATCATGCCTTGAGTAGTTGAATAGTTAGGTAGACGTCAGCATAGGGTCCACAAACCTCGTCTATTATTTAACAACATTGTACGTGTTTAATGTGTATTATGTATGTTGTTAAATATGTATAAACGTTGAGATTGGTCTGAACTATTTAGTGGAAAAAAAATGTATATTATTTTAACTCCAAATTAAAACAAATAGAAAAAGAAAACATTTCGTTTTGTTTTCAAATTTTAAACAAAGTGACTTCTGCTGATTTCTGTTTTCTTTTTACTACTATGTTGTATACGCATACACTATTTATTTTATGAATAGTTTGATATAAAGTGTAACACCAGAATGTCCTGGGTCGCAAAGTACTTTGTATGCAGTCTTACAGAATAATATACCTGTGTTTTCAAGCTTGCAAGATCTTCTGGAATCCTGTCTATCACAAACACCTTGGCACCAAGATCTACAAGTCTTAACGCTATGTCACGACCAATTCCTGGTAAATAAAGTAAACAGTACTTATTATAATCATGTAACGTATAAATCAGATTTTGGATAATTATACAATGCCACGACATTACTTTTCAGAATAAGGTAACCCGTTTAATTATTATAAGTGTACGGTAGATCAGAAGTAAAGTATTCATTAGCTGTGAGAAGCAGAGCTCTTAATATGATTTTATATTCCAGTACAAGAGATATGGTTTTATATTATTTACCTATATATGGTAGGTAGCGAAAATGAAACCATAAGAACTATGATTTTCACAGATGTGTGCCTGCTGCACGACAGCTATTGGGTCAAGTCGAATTCAGTGGGTTTACTCTAATTTTTGTCGAACAATGAGCTGCCGAACAAATCAAAATACGCTTTAGGTTGCAGGTTAAAGTTTTATGAAAGTGGGTATGACTCTGGAAATTATATTACTACCATATCATCCCTTATTTGTAAATAGTTTTATCTTTATATATTTACATTATTTTTTTTACTACTTCATTTCTTCATTTTTCGTCAGTTTTTGCGCACAATATGACCTATTTTTGTGTCGACGTGCCGTAAAACACCATTCATTCATTCGTCGTCAGTAGGTTTAGAAACTGTGTATACATGAAATGGGTGTCTCGATTTATATATCCAGTATCATGTTTACTTTTACCCTGGTTACATTTAAATAAATCAATTTTTAAGTATTCACTATTTCGTCTTATTTTACTATAAATTTTAATATATATTGGTGCAATAATATCAAAAAAATAATAATATGCAGAAACAATTTGCTTGATACTATAATTCTTATAATTAATATTAATGATTGAACAAATGTTAGTTCTGCAGAAAAACTAGCGGGACGCCGTGAGTTGTTAAAAAATAAAGATTGCCGTGTGTCCCTTTAATGTTCATTGTTTAATTTGTTTTACTTCATTTGGAATGAAAGATAAATTTCATAAAATATGATATAAACAAAAATGAATGAATGGTGTCTTACAGTACGTCGACACAAACAGTTCATATCATGCACAACTGATGCAATAGTCAATTATTAAAAAGTACGGTACAAATGTATACTATTAGGTAAAACTATTCACAAATAAGGCATGATATGGTAAAAGTATTATCTAATAAAAATGTATATGAAGACCATCAGGGATTTATTTTAGCCATCACACTCATTTCAATACGCTTACTAAGTGGTCTACTCAATATAGGGACGGAAATGTAACAAATAAAGTTTAGGATTGATTTCCAATGAACAAAAAACAAGAAAAATAAAAAATAAGTGTAATTTTAAAGGGGGTACATCAGGATTTTTCTAGAAACAAGTTAAATTATAAAATTGTTCACGTTGATGATAAAACACTTATATTAATCAAAATATGATGTTAGAACCGTTTTGTTAATGTCTAAACTTTAAAAACACCATATAGACAGGACAGAAACGGACGTAAAATGCTGAAATTAACCCCGGTGCGTCACCTAGGATAGCATGTATTACTGTGCAGAATGAATTTCTTTGCAAATAAGGGATACATTTTAAGCCATGTAAAACAGAAAATATTAATATTTGTCAATTTTAAGTCGGACACCTAGACCCCCATGAAAAGCCTGATGTACTCCCTTTAATATAAAATATTGATCAAATACGAATCAGAAAGTGATGCAAATTAATTCAAGCAGGAATGTAAGAATATTCTCTGTCTAAAATGCATCGAAAAACTAACTAAGCAACTATACTTGTTTCCATATTATTTTTAAATAAGTTACCATCACATAAGTTATATAGGGAAAAGCGATCATGCTGCGTTATAACTTTGACTTGAATCATAGTAGGCTGCATGCATATGTTACAATATGTGATAAACAATTAAGAATGTATTTACCTCTCCCACCTCCCGTCACCAACGCTTGTTTTCCGTTGAAATTGATGTCCATTTTTCTTCAATGTCCTTTTATTACAGTTAAGGTTCAGCTCGTCTCGATGACTGAAGCTGTAATGAAAAATAAAGAATATCGGAGTGACCAAATTTATAATACGTATATTACAATACATTAACTCGCACACTGGTTATAGCTTTTCTATTCCCAGTATTTCCTATACAAATCACAGACATGAAGGATATAGAGAGTACGTAGGCATATTACGAAAGCATTTAGAGAGTACGGGGACATATTATGTAAGGATATAGAGGGTATGGGATATATTATGCAAGGACATATAGCGTATACCTTATATATACCTATATAATATGTTCCCATACCCTCTATATTATATAGAAGTATGGGGATATATTACATAAGGATATATAAGGTATAGGAATATGATATGAAAGGATATATAGGGTATGGGGATAACATATATTATGATAAGTATATAGAGAGTGCGTTGACATATTATATAAGGATATATATGAGATATGGAATGCACAATGTACATAAAGAGCTTTCTCACCCACATAACTCAGTAGAGTCAATTCGAGTTCTGACTGTTGTCTCCACGCAGTTGCCTAACACAAGAGAGACGTTGGTCTTATTCTGGTCTTCAACTTTAAGTTTTCAAACTATTTAATATGACTTAAGCTACTTGTTAAATAGTTTAGTCACATTTATTATTTTGGGAACTGAAAATGTTTATGATAATTATGATATAATCTCGTTAAAGTGACAAGTGTTTGTGGATATTTAACCTTTGTCATTATGTTGATGGTAATACAATCTCTTGCACCCAGATCATTTCACAATGGGGCTTTCAAAATGCACTAAAAGATATGCATTATTAACGTCGCTCTGCTGATTTAAAGCCAGACATATCAAATTAAATGTCTGGTTACGAATTGAATAGTTTTACATTTTCAAAAGATAGTCGATAAATACAATGTAACGTTATAGACTACAGAGGGTATAGGACCATGTGTTAGTGTTTGTTCGTGATTGATTAGTTTTCTTTTCATTAGTGAATACAACTCCCAGTTCTCTGTTATTAAATGTTATAATTGTTACAACAATTAATTTTAAACATAATTCGTGTCTCTATTTGTATGTTACGTTACCATTACTATTTAATTAAATTAATACTATTTGTATGTTAAGTGACCATTACTATTTAATTAAATTTATAATAATAAGAGCATGTTTTTTTTTATCCGTTCGATTTAACTTTAAAAAATAGAATATTTTTGGATTTTGATGCAACTTTCACAGCCTGTAGAAAAATAGGTTGGGTTTTGAAAAACTGTTGAAAATTGTCATGACGTCATCCAAAATGGCCGCCAGTGACGTCATAATACAAATATTGTTAGCGCTAGATTTCAAACATTTATTGTTTGATTTGAACGAAACTTTCGCAGGTTGTAGAGTTTAGGGTCTAGTTGTACAGAAACGTTAAAACGTGCCTCTACGTTACAAGGTCTCGACGTCAGTGACGTCACAATATTATGAAAAATTCCTTTTTTTCACTGATTGCATATATTGAGGTATTTAAATGCAAAATCTATCAATGTCATTGTTTGAAAAGACGCAGACAGTTTTAACGTCATGACGTTATCCAAAATGGCCGCCAATGACGTCATTTAAGAATTTTTGTAATCGCTATATCTCCTGCATTTATTATCGGATTTTGATGTAACTTTCAAAGCCTGCAGGGAATTAGGTTGAGATGTGCATGAATGTCAAAAATGATATCGAAGTCATCAAAGATGGACGCCAGTGACGTCATGATAAAAAAATTGTAAGCGCTAGATCTCAAACATTTACAGTTGGATTTGAATCAACCTTTCACAGCTTGTAGAGTTCAGGGTCTAGTTGTGCTTGAATGTAAAAACGTGTCTCTATGTAATAACGTCTTGACGTCAGTGACGTCACAATGTTACGAAAAGTCCTTTTTTTCAATGATTGCATTTTTCATGTTTTTTTACTGTAACATCCATCAGTGTCATTGTTTCAATCGACTCTGACAGATTTAACGTCATGACGTCATTCAAAATGGCCGCCAATGACGTCATTTAAGAAATTTTGTAATCGCTATATCTCCTTCATTTATGATCGGATTTTGATGCAACTTTCACAGCCTGTAGGGAATGAGGTTGAGTTGTGGAACAATGTCAAAAATTGTCATGACGTCATCCAAGATGGCCGCCAGTGACGTCACAGATATAAAAAAAATAATTATATATAAAATAACAATCTATGTGAGAATGTACTTGAATATATTTTTAGAAATAATATTTGGAATACAACATCTGACAGTAAACGCCTCTGACAAATATTCACTTACATTAAAAAGTTCTTTCCTCTTTGAAGATTGTAGCAGTGTTACAAATTTAAACATATTTTGCCTTGATATGTAATATTTTCTGATATATATTGTAAGCTGTACATATTAAAACAAAGCGAAGTTCGTCTTAATTTCAGTTGGATTACATATTTGACAAACCCTTTCATTTCTGTCAATCTTTTATCTTACATAACGACCTGTCTCAGTTCTTAAGCTATGTGAAGATAAACGTTATATAGTAAAAAAACTACGTAATCTTTCTGTACATAAAAATATTCATATCCAAATATATATCTACTTTCTTGTAGATCATTGTTGAATAAAGCAATCCATCAACCTCTGTTTAAAGCTATATACAAAATGTTGATGGTTTGCCCTTATAGGATCATACCATACATTCATAAAGACTTAAGCATTAAGGAGAACTTTTACATTGGATAACCAATTGTTTAAACAATTTTCACAATCCGATAATGAAGATTTATATATAGATGATAAAATGATATTTTTTGTTGTAACTAATTTCAACCAATATCTAACTATTCTAGTATATCTTGTGATAAATAATGGGTAACGCCCCAATTCACCGTAAACACCGGCATTACTCGTTGTCAGTTTTACTCCTAGAATGTTTTTACAAAACGTAAGATGAATTCTTTCTATCTCCTTCGATTTTGTGAAACCCCACACTTTACAGCCGTAACTGAGTATTGGTGAAACAAAAGCATCAAATAAATGAAGAGATGTTTTAGTTTTAGTTCAGTTTTTCTTATGTTTGCAGTTAAAAGATTCATAGCTGTTAATGCTTTCCCGTCTTCTATTTTAAAAGGACACAGGCAATTTTGATTTTTTTTAAAACTCGCAGCTTTCCGTTAATTTGCCACATAACTTGCATTTTTTTAATCATTTTTTATTAATTAGAAGGATAGTATAAAGCAAATTGTTTTACCTAATTTTAGCTGTTGCTTATATTGGACCAATAATGTATTCAACCTTATCGTAGAATAACGAAGACAAATTTATTACTCATTTTTTTTATTTAATATATGCAAGCTGGTTTCAAGTTAAAATGATACTGGATTAATAAATCAAGACGCTAATGTTAATGCTTGATAACAACTTCAAGATTATCGTGTGTCCCTTTAAGTAATACATCATTAAATAATTTACAATCCAATTATCAAACACGCACACACATTCACAATTCAATGTTAACATATTATATAAGATTATTTTATAAACTGGACCTTACCTTACGTGTTGTCAGTATGTTAATCCTCGGTGATATGATGTTTTACCTCTGGGTGCAATTGATATGCTCATCGCTTCAGCGCCTCCTTCCACGAAATAAGTCCCATTTCCACGTAGAAATTGATATCGTAGCATGATGTAAACTAATAAACGGCCCGGGGAAGAAATGTTTCCATTTTAAAGGTACTGTTGGTATTTGAGAGGTATAGCAGTGTCATTATTATACCCAGGTTTTTGAAAAAAATCAGGTTATATTAAAATCGTCTCCGTTTGTCCATCTGTCCGTCCGTTCCTACATCTCTTAAACCGTTGAACGGAATTCAACCAAACCTAGGGTATGACTTCACCATATGATGACGGCGTGCAAGAGCAGCATTAATTTGGACTCCGCGCCCAGGGGCCTTCAGAGGGTCAAAAGGTCAAATACAATTCAATTACACTGTCATGTTTCCATATTTTTGCACATAACTTGGTATATTTAATCGCCTCTGAAAGATAAACAACATATCAAACTATGTTATTACTTCAAACGCGGAGGTCTGCCCAGAGACCTAGGGTGAGGGGGTCGGGTGGAGTCTTTTTTTTGTAATTATGTCTCAAATGGAATGTTATGCCTCTACTAGGGCAGTATCCTTTACCCGGCTACGAATCAGTTCGGATTATCGAGCGCACTTTTTTTCTTTAAAATAATGCTAACGCTCATTGGGTCATTGTCTATCGGGTACTACAGAAACGTACCCGGGGTACATTTATGTATACAGAAACGTACCCGGAATTTTCCGATTATACAGAAAGACCTCTATCTTTATAGAAACGTACCCGAAACTACGAGATCTCATTGGCGGAATTGAAACAATTGAACACTTGATGAACACTAAAACAACATTGTTCGTCATTTCGCAAGTAGTCTAGATCATCTGTGACGCTTGCTTGTTTTCAAGACAAACGTCTAAAACAGTTCTCCTAAACAAAGTTTGACTTTAGCCCAGATTCTGGTATCGTTTCTAATTGGCTGAGCCAGAAACTCCTGCTATCCAAGATATACAGACAGAAGAAAGACAATATATGTATATATATATATATATATATAAATAAACAAAGAGGGAAACTTCATCATTCTATCGACGAACTAAATGTGAACAGAAATGCTTTAATAAAGAAAAAATAATTAAGGTCATGTGCTTCCGGTTTCAAATTTGTTTCTGCACAAACGATCAAGACGTTTGTATTTACAGGCAAGCGTCGAAGATGATCAAGACTACAGCAATGCAAATTCGTTTTGGTGGGAATCTAAAAATCCATATGGAAACCTTTGAGTTACATTCGAGTTATGCTTCGAGAAGTGAACGAGATGTTGCGAATGCAAAATCGTGCAATTGTAAGAACTCGGCCCTAGTACTGCTAAAACTGCGACACATCGGTATGTTCAAAATCTTGACATTCTGTTAGCCGGAAGCCAGCGTCAAAGAAAAGTATGCACTGTTGCTTAGCGTTTGCTATGTTAACAATATGGCCGTTAGGCACACGTGTTGATGCATAATTTGCGTTGCATATTTTTATTTACGGAAAACCTTCAACGGTGTTTGCCATTATGCGTTCTGTTTACTTTTCTACGTGTGTGGTCCTTTAATCCTATTTACAGGTGTATGATTATTTGCGAGGAACAGGTCTAGTGTTTCGTCTTGACGTGTTGGAATGTCCACTACTTGTGTTAGTGAGCGTGCGTAGTGGTGTGTCTTAACTTACCTCGCACGTACGCCAGAATGGGTCTATTTCATACAAGGTACCTTACAAGAGCACCCTACCACTATAGAGTACTACCAAAATGCAATGCCTCTTTAGTACCATACGTATTTGCAAAAGTAACATACAAAATGAAGGCCGTGCGAATATCTTGGTTATATTCCACAGACTGTATCCTGTTTTTTGAAAATCGGTAAATGGACGGGGGATTAAAGGTCAACATTTGTTTCACAAATTTGTCAAAACAATATTTCTTCAAATGCCACACAAGTGCTCTGTCAGATATACGCCGAAATGCACCATTACATAGCCAAGTTATAAAAAAAGTCAGTGGAGTATGCCCCAGGACCCCGCTAGTTTTTTTTTTCATTAGTTTAACACTTGATGTAAGTGGGGTATTTTTCGGGGTATAAGTGTGTTAGATGCATTATCGGTATTAAAATGTACAAAAAGTCGGTGAAGGTATTATGAATACTCGGTCGCATGCTTCACGTGGTTTATATGCAATATGACCCTTGCTTCAGTCGGTTGATATAGTATTTCATTTTAATAACTACAACTAGCACGCATCCGTTGCGTGATATTTTGAAATACATTAACATCATTTTAAATGCAGGATTAACAATAGCGGTTTAAGATATCAGTATAAAGGATGTGTTCTAAAGGACTTGATGTCAGGGATACAAATTAACAATACCGAATAATTCCTTTCTATTGCGTAGTTGACTCTGCCACCTTATATATAATACATCCTTTTTAACAAGTAAGCAATGTTGGGCAGAATAAAGCCATGTTGGTACGGGTCATGTTAGCTTGTACTGGTCATTCTCTATCCGTAGAATAAGTACACACAAATAAAAACGTATACACATATATAGCACCTTGTTTGATAAATGTAGAGCAAACATAATAATACAAGTATTACCAAGCTGTGCAAACATAATACAAGTATTATCAAACTGTGCAAACATAATACAAGTATTACCAAGCTGTGAAAACATAATACAAGTATTAGCAAGCTGTGCAAACATATTACAAGTATTACCAAGCTGTGAAAACATAATACAAGTATTACCAAGCTGTGAAAACATAATACAAGTACTACCAAGCTGTGAAAACATAATACAAGTACTACCAAGCTGTGCAAACATAATACAAGTACTACTAAGCTGTGCCAAACATTATACAAGTATTACCAAGCTGTGAAAACATAATACAAGTACTACCAAGCTGTGCAAACATAATACAAGTACTACTAAGCTGTGCCAAACATAATACAAGTATTACCAAGCTGTGAAAACATAATACAAGTATTACCAAGCTGTGCAAACATAATAATACAAGTATTACCAAGCTGTGCAAACATAATACAAGTATTACCAAGCTGTGAAAACATAATACAAGTACTACCAAGCTGTGCAAACATAATACAAGTACTACTAAGCTGTGCCAAACATAATACAAGTATTACCAAGCTGTGAAAACATAATACAAGTATTACCAAGCTGTGAAAACATAATACAAGTATTACCAAGATCTGCAAACATAATACAAGTATTACCAAGCTGTGCAAACATATTATTCGATGATAGGTTTTATCCGATGGAGGGAATACTTCACCGGGTAGTGCTGAGTGGTTTTTTTTGTGTTTTTTTTGTTTTGTTTTTGGTATTTCGATTCTGAGTCAGGTATTCGTTCGGCATACCCAATGCTTAAAGTTATCA
This sequence comes from Cyrtodaria siliqua, assembly GCA_037043455.1. NCBI lineage: Eukaryota > Metazoa > Mollusca > Bivalvia > Adapedonta > Hiatellidae > Cyrtodaria > Cyrtodaria siliqua. The sequence goes on along the minus strand of JAWPHD010005336.1, from coordinate 41,737 downwards.
CAACATTTTGATTTTTTATGCTGGATTGTATTATTTATTATTTAACAAAAGGAATACCCAACCGAATACTTGGAATTATTACTTTGGTATTTTCACAGGCAGCCGGCACATAAGCCCACCGCCACCTGTACCACTACCTCCTCACCCCTTACTGATATTTTCTCTACAGCTCCCCTTTAACAAGTGTTTAATGACATTCTTTTTTTCTTTTTTTTTACATTTTTTTTTTTTAATTTCAATCACCATATTAATGGTGATCCATTTATTCACCCCGTCATAGGTTTGTGAGGGTCGGGGTGGGCCACCCCTCAGCAAACCGTACAGTTATATGATAAAATATGCGTCAAATATGTATTTAAATATAATACAACGAATATTTACAGAAGCTAGACTAAAGCATATCTTAATATAGACATAAACAAATGGGGAGTTTCAGAATGAGTGCAAATATGAATATTGGCTAAATTTGTTAAAGGGATGCATTGCAATATGTATATATTTCAAAATATCTTCAGTGGATAATATGTCATGATTGGCATGTATCCCTTTAAAACTCGGAAAACATTTAATTTCATAATTTTCAAATGATAAACTTTACTTATTTATTATTTTTTGCATTCATTCTAAAATTGCAAACAAACCTTTTCTTTTCAAAAAAAACCAGTGGATGATTTACATATATTTATATTGAAAGAAAGTTATGTTACATAGACACTCACAAATATTAGAACAATGAGACCTACATGTGACTTTATACCAGACCTATGTAATATCTCCACTGAGTTTTCCTATTATATTCTGGGGAAAAAAGTTGTGGTATATAATAAAAAAAGGACAAGATGTTTCTATGGAGATGTGACTCTTCATTACTCAATTGGAACAGTGGGAAACGTAGTGCGACAATATATTTACAAGTAAGTACAATTTCTGGTGTTTTTGTCGTTGTTATTTACTTAAAAGCACAGAGTAACATTTAGCGAAAAAGGATCTGATTAATGACATTCCTAATACTGTTAGACTTGGTTTTCAAATACAAAAATAGATAAATATATACACACTTTAAATACGGTATATAGAGTGTGTATTTTGTTTAAATCGAAAACCAAGTGTAACAGTATTTAGAATGTCCTTGAACACATGTGTAAGGGGATTTGTAGAGAAATATGGGAGAGTGGAGTAGAAGGGAGGAGCGTGAGTTGGGTAGTAGTGATGGTGGTGGGTGTGTATGTACAGGCTGCCTATGGGTATTTCTATTCCTGATTGTGTTTTCATTCTACTCTACCGAATAATGACAATAATGTCTTTGTTAACCCTAAAACATGGTTTAAAACCCCAACGGCCCTTTTTGCCACTGGCCTATCCTAGGCCGTGGCCTTATTGTCAACCATTTTATGTTTGTGCTGTCTTATCTTGCCTATATTCATCTTCGTTATTGTTGTTTGTTTCTATGCGTGCTTTTGGTTGAATGTTGTCCTTGAATTTGACGACTTTTTTTTATCTACATTTAGGTATTTCTATTATTAGGGCTTTCCACCTTTCAGTGGAAATACCTCTTGTGTTCGTTCTGTTTATTCTTATTAGGGCTTTCCACCTTTCAGTGGAAAGACCTCTTGTGTTCGTTCTGTTTATTAGGGCTTTCCACTTTTCAGTGGAAAACCTCTTGTTTTCGTTCTGTTTATTAGGGCTTTCCACTTTTCAGTGGAAAACCTATTGTTTTCGTTCTGTTTTTTCTTATTCTTTTTCCTCTTCTTCTCCCCACCACTTTTCATAGTAAGACCGATCGCACGGCCTCTAAATTTTACACAGTAATAGAGCTCAGACTGGAATAGTGTCCCGAAACTTTTGGGGTCATGACGTCATTCAAGATGGCCGCCAGTGACGTCATGAGACAAATATTGTTAGCGCTAGATCTAAAACATTTATAGTCGGATTTGAATGAAACTTTCACATATTGTATGGTCTAGGGTCTAGTTGTACAAAAATGAAAAAACGTGTCTCTAAGTAATAACATCTTGACGTCAGTGACGTCAAAATGTTGTGAAAAGTCCTTTTTTTTCAGTGATTGCGTTTTTCATGTTTTTTTGCTGTTAAATCCATCAGTGTCATTGTTTCAGTCGACGCTGACAGTTTTAACGTCATGACGTCATTCAAAATGGCCGTCAATTACGTCATTTAAGAAATATTGTAATCGCTATATCTCCTTCATTTATGATCGGATTTTGGTGCAACTTTCATAGCTTGTAGGGAATTAGAATGAGTTGTAAATGAATGTCGAGATTTGTCATGACGTCATCCAAGATGGGCGCCAGTGACGTCATGATACAAACATTTTTAGCGCTAGATCTCAAAGATTTATAGTCGGATTTGAATGAAACGTTCACAGATTGTAGAGTTTAGGGTCTAGTTGTGCAAGAATGTAAAAACGTGTCTCTATGTAATAACGTCTTGACGTCAGTGACGTCATAATGTTATGAAAATCCGTTTTTTCACTGATTCCATTTTTGAAGTTGTTTTACTGCACGATCCATCAATGTCATTTTCTCAGTCGACGCTGACATTTTTAACGTCATGACGTCATTCAAAATGGCCACCAATGACGTCATTTAAGAAATCTTGTTTTGTCTATATCTTCTCTATTTATTATCGGATTTGAATAAAACGTTCACAGATTGTAGAGTTCGGGTCCGGTGTCACGTGAGATCCACACGCACTTCGGAAAGTCCACGCATATGTTGTGTTTTAGAAAGCTTATAATTCCGGTTTTACTTTGAATGTTGTGATGATATTAGGTATGTATCATTCATATTAGATTGGCCTTTCGATTACCGTGAGTTTTATTACGATATACTTCCGTTGGGCTGTACAATACACTTTCAAACATGATCCATATTTCAACAAGTGTAGCCTTCAGTTATGGGCCTATTACTTTGCGAGAATGGCAGTATTAATACAAATATTCCAACTTAAATATCAATAATATTATTTAATAGCAATCGGTCATAGTTTTAATTGTTAATTGTGTAAATTTTATGCAAAATTGCCAATTAAAGTTAACGCATTTTGTGTCTTCGCGTGTCTTTGCGCATGCGTCTTCGTGCTAAATTCAGTCTAATAATACTCATTAGTTGTCCTTGAAATTAAGTTGCTGACATGTTTTGTTGATTATTTTCGATTTAAAGACAGTAATTGGTAACTTTTAATACGTTTTTATTGAAGTTCGTGTTAATATATAGAGCTGAGATTTCGTTGTTTTTCTTCGGATTTACAAGTGGTTTATACGACAAACGGTGAATTGATACATGACGCTTAATACACCTTTCGTAGGACTAATAATAATTATATCTTAATATAAAACGTATCAATACGTGTGCGAACGATTTGCCGCAGAATTATTATAGAAGAAGCAGGTGTTTCTATAAGTATATTATCTTCACGGAACACATTAATGACGTCATAAAACGGCGCGATAAAAGTGTAAACAATCTAGGCCTGCTAGTGTGTACGGTAATCTAGGTATAACAAAACAATTTACATGTGTCAGGTCTAACACATACATGTTAAAGTAGTACAACATGGTGTGTTACAATGGCGATAACATGGCATGCGTTAAATATGTGTCTGTTATGTGCAATCAGGGCCTGACATGGGAAGCAGTTTCCCCCACCCACCAACCCAACACATTCAGGAAAAGTCTTGAAGAGCCTTTTATTTGTGAGTATACTTTAATATATCTAGCGTGTTCCCATAGTTTTTCGATAGAGTGCCAGTATATATATTGCAAATATACCATGGGGGCAAGGTACCATGGGGCAAAAGTGTGGGGGTGGGGTGACGGGTCGTTTCGCACATCGGTTGTTTCGCGGATAGTCGTTTCGCCCACCTTATATATATATATATATATATATATATATATAGTGATGAATAATTACTTATGCAAATACTTATTTGGATTTAGAACTATTGTATTTTAGGATTAGAAATCATTTTTAATGTATCAAGTATTGAATTTCGTGTTTAGAAGAATATATGAACTTGCGTTTTCTATGTAAAAAAACATTAAAACACTTTGAATGAATCAAATAATTATTTTTGCAGTATTAAATCTTTATTTGTTATAAAATCAATCATTTCTATTTATGATGACTACATGCAAGCCTCTCGAAGGAAAAAGCATAAACTTTCATGATTAATAATTACTGTTTGTCATTAACTTTGAATTAAAAAAAAATTACAAATAATTAGAATACAGTTGTGTTTATTGTTTATATTCCCTATTACCTTTACCCGTATTTCAAATATATCTACAGTATCAAACAGCATTCAAGTCTAGAGAAAATATAGATGTATTACATGTTAAAGGGACACATCTTGAAGATTTTATCAAGCATTCAACTTAGCATGTGAACTGATGTCAACGTATTAATCTAGGATCATTTTTACTTTAAATGTGCTTGCAAATAATTAAATAACAATGTATTGTTTTTACTTTTAATATTTAAGATTGAACAAATGCAAGTTCTATAGAACAACTAACGGGACGCGCGAATTTTTAATAAAACGATTTTGCTGCGTGTTTCTTTATTAAAATGTTTACTCATTTATTTTCAAAATATTTTGCACATATATTTTCTGATAAATACTGTTTGTCGTTCATTTCTCTCATTTGTCCTGTATGTAATATCTCTCATCTGTCCTGTTTGTAATATCTCTAATTTGTCCTGTATGTAATATCTCTCATCTGTCCTGTATGTAATATCTCTCATCTATCCTGTATGTAATATCTCTCATCTGTCCTGTATGTAATATCTCTCATCTGTGCTGTATGTAATATCTCTCATCTGTCCCGTATGTAATATCTCTCATCTATCCTTTATATTAAATGAAAAAAAAAATATATATAAAAAAAGTGTCCAAAGATGTGCACAAACGCACCACGAAAACACACAACAAAATATATATATATATATAAAAAGATGTGTCAAAAGATGTGCATAATTGCACCAAAAAAAAATGAAAAGAAAGAGACACGCACAAAAAAAAAGAGAAAAAAAATGTATATTTTGAAATGTTGAAATGTACTGTAAACATTACGCAAGAATTTGAAAACGTCAGCAATGAAATAGATGAAATCCTTGTTACACCTCCTCGTTGGAACTAACCGGAAACAACCTATTTTTCAATTATGAATAAAATATGTTGGCCGACGTAACAATAAAAACATATTATTATAATATGCGCTAATACAAACACACGCAAAAAAAGACAACACTACAATATATTATACAATCCTACAATGTAATCAATCAATCAGTTTTATTCAGGCTAAAATATATATATATTGTCACCTTTTATATTTTCTATGTATGTAAATGATTTAGAAGAATATTTTACACTGAATGGTTTTAAAGGTATCGATACTGGAATGTTAAAGTTGCTGCTACTATTATACGCTGATGACATAGTGATATTTTCGGATTCTGAAAAGGGGCTACAAGATGGGTTAGATATACTGTACAGTTATTGCCAGAAATGGAAATTGGTTGTAAATGAAAATAAAACGAAGGTCATGCTTTTTAAAAAAGGAGGTCAGATAAAAAGGAACCTATTGTTCATATATAATAATACTGTAATTGAAATTGTAAATAAGTTTACATATTTGGGAATTGTCTTTACCACAGGCGGTTCTTTTGATCAAACGTTCGAATCATTAAGTGGCCAGGCATTAAAGGCAATCTTCAAAATGAAGTCATATATAAATCAATTTACTGACTTATCGGTCAGTCACACTTTAGACATTTTTGATAAACTCATTCTGCCAATATTAAATTATGGCGCAGAGATATGGGGATTCTCAAATGCGGAAAAGTTAGAGAAAGTACACCTTCAATTTTGTAAACAACTTTTATGTGTTAAAACACAAACTCAAAACAATTTCATATATTGTGAACTCGGGAGAGTCCCTTTAAAAATTCAACGTATGGCCAATATTATCCGGTTCTGGTTAAAAATTACACGTACGAGTGATCGCAAATATATAAAAAATATGTATAATGTTATGTTAGATGATCTGATTGTAAACCCAAACAAATTAAACTGGGCATCTCAAGTTAAAGGGTTATTGGAACGAACAGGATTTAATGAAGTTTGACATTCTCAAGGAGTAGAAAATATAACGTATTTCATTAATATATTTAAGCAACGAATTAAAGATATGTTTATACAAAATTGGAATGCTGAATTATCGGATTCCACTAGAGCTAGTACATACAGAATAATATCAGATTTCAGGTTTAAGTATTATCTAGATGTACTAAATATAAAGAAATTTAGAGCTTTTTTTACAAAACTAAGAGTCTCTAGTCACAGGTTAGAAATAGAAACTGGTCGATGGCATAGACCAAATAAAACACCAAGATCCAAAAGAAAATGCCAGACATGTAATATACTAGAAGACGAATTTCACTTTGTATTGGAGTGTTCACTATATCAAGATATTAGAAAAGAATATGTTAACAAATATTTTTGGAAACGACCAAACATACCAAAATTTATTGAACTTATGACAACAGAAAACAAGAGTTTATTAAAGAAACTGTCCGTTTTCATTTGAAAAAGTTTTAAAAGAAGAGACGACATGTTTTATAAATAAATATCACTTTTCTCCATTTATGTCCACAGATATAAATGTTTTCTGATCAGTACTTAGGAACATTAATTTAAAAATATATATTAAACACTTATATACTTAATAGTTGTCAAATACTTTTTAACTAGTAACATATACAGATGATCTTGAAACTCACCTATGAAATTAGACAAATTGTCATTAACTGGAAAATATTGTGTGTATTTTATATACATGTTTATATGTATGTACTATTTGCATGTGAACTGTTGGGCGTAATGCCTTATGTTTGAATAAAATATCTATCTATATATATATATATTTATTTTTTTTAAGCCTGAATATATATATTCAGGGGCGTACCCATGGATTTTTTATTGGTACGGCCAAATATATGATGAACGGCTTAAGCCACGAGTGGCTATTTTTTTGCAACATCCCAAATCATGCTTTCTTGTGTATATTTCAGGCCATTGCACAGATACCGGTTTAAAAAAAAAAAAGAGTCTTATATTCTATTAAATACTGAAGGTCAGCATCGAGCAAATCCCAAAATATAGGCATGCATCTCAAAACAACAGCTGCAGTGTTAGTTTTTGAAGTCCCACAGAGCTGGCATATGCTGCAATCAACTCCGGAATAAATTATCTTTCCAATAACATACACTTTCATATGTCCACACCACATAAGAAAAGCTCTGGTGCTCGAAAAACACAGAAAACGTACCTGTTTTTAAAAATCGACTCTAAGCCAGTCCGTATTATTCGCCTATATAGACCCTGGTTGACCGCCGTTTAGCCTTTGTAGAAGCTCCCGCGGACACAACAACTCATCGACACTATTCCTTACGCACAATTTGGCTTTATCCGTGCAATAAATAATGTCCAAGTACCTTTCCGACGATCACAAGTACACGTTTACAACGTTTTCAAAAATCTCCGTATCCGACGACGCCATTTGTATTGAGAATGCCGGAAGTTGATAGCAAAGCCGCAGAAATATTTGTTAAATTATCCCATTGGATAAAATAAATTTGATTTAAATATTGAACCAATGAAGTGGGAGCGATTTGAAAATGTAATGACGTCATGGTTTAATATCAACTTCCGGCATTCTCAATGCAAATGGATACTGAGATTTTTGAAAACGTTGTAAACGTGTACTTGTGATCGTGGAAAGGTACTTGGACATTATTTATTGCACGGATAAAGACAAATTGTGCGTAAGGAATAGTGTCGATGAGTTGTTGTGTCCGCGGGAGCTTCTACAAAGGCTAAACGGCGGTCAACCGGGGTCTATATAGGCGAATAATACGGACTGGCTTAGAGTCGATTTTTAAAAACAGGTACGTTTTCTGTGTTTTTCGAGCACCAGAGCTTTTCTTATGTGGTGTGGACATATGAAAGTGTATGTTATTGGAAAGATAATTTATTCCGGAGTTGATTGCAGCATATGCCAGCTCTGTGGGACTTCAAAAACTAACACTGCAGCTGTTGTTTTGAGATGCATGCCTATATTTTGGGATTTGCTCGATGCTGACCTTCAGTATTTAATAGAATATAAGACTATTTTAATTTTTTTTAAACCGGTATCTGTGGGCCATTGGAGACTGAGTTTCAAAAAAAGTGTTCACTTGACTGTCTCTGTCTGTCCGTCCGTCTGTCTATCCGGATATCTTGTTTGTAATTGGTTTTGTTTTGGTTGAAAGGTGTTTTACGTAAATTTTAGCACATGTTAGGCCATATATGACGGTCGATGTTTTTGTGGTAGAGACATATCACCGTATTGTTTACTAGGTAGAACCAGTACTGTATACCTCCCGCCATCTGAAGAAAAAATCCAAAAGTTGTTGTATCGCAGTAATACAGCATGATTTTCGTATCGAGTCTATATGTCATTGGTCATATTCGTTTGCTAAACAATTACCAGTATGCTCGCAGGGGAACAAAACTTGTTCCAAACGTACACGTTTGGCAATCTCAAAAGTGATTTCGGTAATAATCAATGGTAAAGTGTAATACACATGTTTTGTCAAAGATGATTATTTTTATTTTAAGCAGTGTTGTTAAAGGGTGTACATCAGGATTTTTCTAGAAATATCTTAAATTATAAAAATGTTCCAATTCATGATAAAACACTTATATCCATCAAAATATGATGTTCGAACCATATTGTTAAGGTCTAAACTTCGAATACACCATATAGCTAGGACTGAATCGGGCATAACATGCTGAAATTAACCCTGGTGCGTAACCTAGGATAGCACGTATTACTGTACAGGATGAATTTCCTTGTAACTAAGGGGTCATTTTTAGGATCATTCATTTATGTTTAGGCGCTTTAAAACAGAAAATATCATCATTTGTCAATTTTAAGTCGGACCCCTAGACCCCTTTGAAAAGCCTGATGTTCTCCCTTTAAATTGTCTTTCGGTAGCGCGGCGGATATGTAACCGGAGGCCCAGGGTTCAATCCTCCGTGGTGCCACAGAGTTCCGTTGGTGTGTTCTTGGGCAAGACACTTTCCCTAAGCCTCGTCCGTCGGATGGGGACGTAAACCGGGCGGTCCCGTGTATCGGTCTATCCTTCGAGCACGTTAAAGAACCATAGGAATATTTTCGATAATAAGAGTAGGGCAGGTTCCCGGATTCCTATGTATCCTTCCCCTCTCTCTGGGACGGCTCTAAATAACCTATACTGTGTTGATGAGCCGTTAAACAACATTCAATTCAATTAAATTGTCTTTCTTTATGGAAAGCCGTTTGGGACCCCCGCTAAAAACCAAACGGCTTTCCATACTTTCTTATATTTGAAAATGTTTTTAAACAAAATGTTTATGTAAGTACATGCAAATATTTAAATACCAAACTGGCATATGCAAAATACCTCGGTCAAGAATCATCTGTCGGCTCATTTACTAACACACACACTTTTCAAAAATCCTCAAATTATTTGCTATTTTACTGTGTTCTTCCGTCTCATTGCTATATTGAAGGGAATATATATTTTAGTTGCGTGTTTATTGTTGAACATGTAGCGTAATACAGTAACATGCAGTTGGGAAGATAGATGTAGGCAGTGAAGTAATAAGTGAAGTCTTATTACTTCACTGATGTAGGGGTATTTCCCAAATATTTCAGATGGTTTAGTATTTCATAAGGCGTCCGATCATTGTGTCAGATGATATCTGTCACCCAACTCTATATTATTAAGTTAAGATTTAATTACATCATACTTGCAATCCGATGTTTGCAGTTATTATCCCCAAATATGTTCTGAATGTTTAAGGTTATTGCAGTCATCATTCTATCTTACGAGCACACATTTTTGTTCCGATAATGTCTGTATTACTGAAACAAAACACCACAACTTACGTCAAGATGATATCTGAAAGTTAATGGATACAGCATCAAACGTATTTAATTCTTAAATTGTTTTTATCATGCATGTTAATATCAGTTTTTTTGTAAATGTTCAGCTGCTTATTCGTTGTTTAATAATGTATACATTGGTAATATGTTTTAAGCAATAAAACCCAATCTCATTTGCGGAAATTCTTCATGTACTTCACGACATATAAATACAACTTACATATTTTTGAATCCCAACTCTATAGACACACTATAAATGGTTTTAACCAGCCATACCAAACAACGAAATTGGACCGCCGAATTAATAGTTACCAAGTCATACTTCATTTACGCATATTGAATAACACAATTATTGTAAGAACCCGTGAATAAACCTATACGTTTAATTGGTACATATACATTATTATATGACCTGAATACCTGGATAGAGTTTTGATAAACGGTTGTGTAGTGTAATTTTGCCATTATTTGGCGGTTAGTTTCTTAAAACATATATAATTATGCGAAAATATGTCTTCAAGAGGGACACTTAGCTTGGTACCTCGCTGATCTCGACATTATTTTGGGATTTGCAACACCATTTCGCTATGTTACCAAACTATTTATCATAATGTTGTAAAACTTGAAGTTGTTTGAAGATACCCGTGTGGTTGCCGGGGGCCCCCGTTTGGTCACGGGGGCAAAGAAATAGGGCCACTGCAGATCCCTTTGGCAGGGGTAGGCAGAGGGGTAGAATCCCCCCAAAATCATGTTCATTTTATCATTTTTTGTTCATGTTCATTAAAGGTCTTCATCATGATCCCTGCATTGTTTCAGGTGCTATTTCGCTCGCATCAAAAGAGCAGTGGCAGAAAAAACAATAACGTGGCTCCAGCGTTAATGGAGTTTCTACGATAGAATTTGCAGCAACTCTGCAGTTCAGGGTGAGAAGGTTCTAGGCCCATTTTCCATATTTATCTCGATGTACATGGAAGAACAGCCTGGCATGTTCATGCCTATTAGGCGCCATATAACCTTTTCATGTGTTAGTGCGCCTTAAAACCCTAATTCAATTCAATTCGTTTCGAGAAGCTTATAACGATATGTTGTACTATAATGTGCTGGGCTTCACTTCATGCGAAGCTAAATGTAGGAACACCCTACAAACTCACCAACAATTTATGTTGAATAGCATGTACATTTCCGCCTAGCAGGTTACTATCACTATTATACTATGGAAAGTCGATTATTTAAAAATAATTATTGATATATCACCAACATGTACAATATACATTATTTTAAATATAAATAACGTCGACGTCGTTATGTTAATGTTTTTATTTTCCAAATAGGTTTGAGGCCAATAAAGGAAGTATACTGAAACAAATATTCCGATGACCAGCACATTTTATTTTAAATTCCGATAGGAAATTAAATTCTCTAAAATATACTAAAATAGTGCAGTTTTTTATCCAGCCATATAAAAGATAAATGGCATTAACATTGTTTTTTCTCAAAATTCCTTGCTCTATATTGCTCCTTGGTAAAAAGCAAGAGAAAGATAGAATAGCAGTGAAAGATATAGGAAATTCTTTAAATAATAGTTTACATCCTAATTTAAATGATATAATTTATATATAAGATGAAAGGTCTCGTCAAGACTAACAGTGTGATATAAAATATAATTGTATGTGACTAAACTAACACTCTGTGATGCTAAAAACGTTGACAATCTGAGTGCAACGCGACTTTTATGAAAAACGTCAAACATATATAGCCATATTTGAGACGTTATTATTAAAATCTTGTTCTCACGAGGACAAAACAAAATTCAGATTCAAGTCGCAAATATCTTCAAATTTACAAATATATATATAGTTCATATGCGTACCCTTAAATATTCGAATGGGTCAATTCCCCCTTAAATAAAGATAATTTATCAATATAGAGTATATGCAAAATAAATATAAACAATCTGTAGAAATTGTTGGTACGGCCAGCCTATGTATATATGTTCTTCGCCAATACATTTGGCGGCAACAGTTATGAGTATGATAACAGTTATGAGTAATTTTAACTTTTTTTTGACAGATAATATATAATTAGTGTAAATAATATAACAGTATAAACAAACATTCAACATTCAATAACAACAACAAAAATATCATTATGATTCTCCCTTAATTTATTATTCACAGGTTAATAAAAACATATTCAGAATTCACAATCAAATACAATACCTGATAGATGATGGGCGAAACGACTTAGTGGGCGAAACGACTATCAAAATGATGTGCGAAACGACCGATGTGCGAAATAACCGATGCGCGAACGGAGAAGTGTGCGAAACGACCCGGGGGGTGTGGGGGTGGGGGGGGGGACCCATAGTTTTTTCGATAGAGTGCCAGTATATATATATTGCAAATATACCATGCCATGGGGGCAAGGTACCATGCGGGGGTGGGGGGGGGGGGGGTAGGGGGAATGCCAGTATATCAGTATATATATTTGCACATATACCATGTAGGCAAAGTGGGTGGGGGGGGGGGGTGGGGGGGGCGGTTAGCTCAGTTGGTTACAGTAGAGAACTCTCTCTCCCTGTAGAGCGAGGGGCCTCGGTTTTAGTCCCGTACCCAGCCGCAGTTTTTACCCTTGGTTTATTTCACTGACAATGATAAATCGGTGAATGTGGGTTAGCATGGTGAATGCGGGACCGGGGGTCTGGAAGAACTAGGGTGGCTGTTAAAAGGGATATGAGTGTGGTGATATTGATTACCCGGTGGCCTGGTTTTCTCAGTTGGTAGAGCACTTGCCCTGTAAGCGAAGGGTCCCGGGTTCGAGTCCCGCACCGGCCACATTTTTTCCCACTTGGTTTACTTCATGAACATGTCCCCACCCAAACTTCCTGGCTAAAAATAAATTGGACTTAAGTGCAACTTTTTTTAATATCCGAATATTTCTGCATGATGCTTACCAAATATGAAAAAGGCCATAATTGCATATTGTACCGTAGCTCTAATGGTTTTCCTTTGTTCTTGCTTATGATATAAGTTTCATAAACATGAAGGTCTGCACCTAAACCGTGCCATACATGCCGGTATATTTCAGCCGTGCTATAAATGGCAGATTCGGCAGTTGTCTACTCAATTTTATGCGTGCACAGTTGTAATCTTTACACACAACCTGTCAGTCAAAACGACTATACCATTACCAAAACAGCACTCCTTGACATTGCACTTGCCCAATAATATACAAAGGCGGTTGGCTGCAATAATCAAAACATGGGTACTGCTCATGCCACGTGATAATGCTATTTCTTGATTGGATCGAGTTGTTATGTTTACTAAATACTGAAAACTGCAACGCCCTAAAACTTCTTGCACGCGCGTACTTGGATAAATGGCTCTGGTACAAAACATTTATAGCATGTTTTTCTCATATGCGATTTATACTGCCCTCTCAAGACTACGACCCCCGAGAACCCGTTTAAATTGCATATACTCGAAAAATTATGCTAGAAATATTACTTACAGCACACTACTAACGCCCCCACGACTCCGTCACCCACACCTTACACACACACACACACACACACACACACCTCTTAAATCCTGCAAACATAGCATTTAAGCATATGTACAAATGAGAAAAGCAAAAATAATACAGTAACCTGGGCATATCTAGTTCCAGTACTTTTTTAGCCCGAGTTTGCAAAGAAAAGGCAAATTCACCTCACATCATAAAAACTGCTTAATGAAACTAACTCACCAGATAATTGTAAAATTACACTTCATAACCTTGTATCAAAACTCTATGCAAGTGTTCAAGTTATATAATAATGTATATGTGCCAATTAAAAGTAAAGGTTTATTCACAGGTTTTAAAAACACCCGTAATCGAATATGCGTATTAAAAATTAGTTTAAACTTATTTATTTCAAATCGATTGTAACGAAAGCTCCATGAACTTATATGAATCACTCTCGATGTCTTCCTGGGTAGAACCAGTACTAAGCAAATGCAGATAAAGTGTCCTTCTCAGGGACACAACGCATATGGCAATGGCGGGGATCGAACCAACAGCGTTACGATCATGGGTCCAACGTCTACCACTAGACCACAGCGCTCCACTTGCGTAAAATGAGATGGTAACTTTTAATTCGACGCTCCAGTTTCGGATTTCAGTCTAGTTGGTTAAAACTGTTTTAATCTTTATATTGTGTATATAGAGTTTGGCCTCTCAGTATGCATAAGTCATATATATAACTAATCCGAGCATTCTCTGAGTGACACTAAATGTCTTTTTCTTTCTTTTTTTTTGTGGCTTTTGTACACAGCCAGAGGAAATATCAAAATCGTAAAAAATGCTGCAGGTAAGGTTAGAGAATGCTCAGATTAATATATACCTTGTCGCCAGTAGTTTTAGAAATGATGTACAATGTAAAATTTTACTGTTGGCAGGATTGCTACTTTAAAGAGACACATGGCAATTATGATTTTTTAAAAACGTGTGCCGTCACCTTTATGATCACTTTATAACTAAGGCTAAAAAAAAAAATGGTGTGTTTCCTATTGCATGCTCTAACAAAATAGGGTAGGTCGGTAGGCATTTTTTTTTATATTTTTTTTTATTTTGGAGCAAGATATTGTGAGATTTTACATGTATTTATCTCATAAACCCCATACAAGTTGATGATACAACTGAAAATTTCTCTGTGATGTCTGTTTACCTCGATATATTGTGATAAATCATTGGTCAGAACAATTTTTTATTTTTTTTTAATTATTTGTTTTGTTTTGTTTTTCATAAAAAGTTTTAGGGTCGGCCCCTTAAAAATAGGGACGGTCGGGCCACCTATATCTATAGGACTTATGGAGAAATAGCGCACTATATATTAATTATAAGAATATTATAAAGAGAGTTATTGTTGCATATTACTAACTGGTGATTATATTGATAATATATGTAAAATAATAAGAAGAAATAAATGCTAGGAATTTTATCAATTTTGACCAAACTTCACATGTATGATCCTTAGATGAATACTTTTTAGATTTGTTAAAATTAGTGCAGCGCGACATCCAAGATGGCCACCATTATCATATATGGTTGAAACCTTAAAAAATCTTCTCAAGAACTGCTGGACAGATTTCGGCAGATTTTCTTTTAAAATGTTCGCCAACACCTAGACTATCAAGTTTGTTTAAATAAAGTCCCCGGGTCCCCCGGGTCAAAAATGGCCATGCCCCGGGGTCAAAAATGGCCGTGCCCTGGGGATCCAGTTTGTATATTGAGACTTTGCATGTTTTTCATAGGGCCAAAAAAAAAGTTGTTTCTGGTCTTCCGACCGACCCTATTTTTAAGGCCCTGACCCTAAACCGTTTAGGGCACAACATGTTTTAGGCATGTATTAGTGTTGTGGAACACTCGTATTATGTAATATGTTCCAAGAAAACATGCTTTCGATGTTATTGATTTGAATTTAGTATAGTAAGGATTAATTCTAAAAATAAAAAAATCCTACCGACCTACCCTCATTTTCTGGGACAAAATACCAGAAACAGACCTATTTTTGTTTTTGGCCTAGCAGGGATGACCCTAGGATTGAATTTCAATGAGACAAAATGTCCCATTAGCTTGATTTTAATGAGACATTCACCATTTTCACCAAAAATTTCAGATTCAAAGTTAATTGTTTGCACCAGTACATAGTTAATCACGTCATTATAGATCGGGGGATTATGGTCAGACATGACTAGAAGTTGATAGATTATTATAAAAATGGCCATGTTTATTCATAATCAATCGATTTACTTTGACACCGCCGGGTCCGCGAAGCAAAAGCGAACCGGAGGTTTACAAACATAATCTCCTTTTGATGTGTTTTCGAATAATTTGATATTTTCTAATTTTATATGTTTTAATCGCGAATAATTGGATCTGAACAAATTAACTTGAGATTTGAAATAATATATAAATCAATATATTTGCATTACGAACCGAAATGGTGAAAATGGATTTCCCGAATTCGATGCGACAATTTGTTCCATTTGTCTTTTTTTCATGCGATTTTGAGATTTTAATGCGAGAATATCGCGGAATCGCGGCCTAGAGTGATCCCTGCCTAGACTTATATAGGAAAAGACTTAAAAAATATTCTTCTCTGAAACCATAAAGCGCAGAGCTTTCATGTATTACATGTACATGTAGCATCAGCTTATAATGGTCCTGTACTAAGTTTGTTCAAATGGTGACCCTAGGGTAAAATTGGGCCCGTCCCTGGGGTCACAGTTTTACATTGACTTATATAGGGAAAAAAATAATCTTCTCTGAAACTACAAAAGCCCAGTGTTTTTTTCTTTACTTTGGGAACATAACACATACCGTAGCGATAGTTAATTTTAGCGCGATTTTTCATAAAATTGGAAAAAATACAGTAAAACTTCCGTTTAATAATTGTTTCTTTAATACTCTTTTCAGTCAACAGACGCATTTAAAAGTGTTACGTTCTCAGTACATTAAAGCTTTTTTTTTCCCTTTCAATTGGGATTTTTTGTCTCAAAATATGGGGGAAAAAGAAATGTTTTGGCATTGCACCATGGAATATAGCCCAATAATGGCTACAAAAACAGCCAACCAAAACACACTGGAGCTAGAGGTTTAATATTTTGCATTTACTATAAGCTTATGGTCTTTTACCAAGTTTGTTCAAATGGTGACCCTGTGGTCACGTTTTACATAGACTTGTATCTAGGAAAAAAACTTTTTTAAAAAATCTCAAGAGCAAGAGCCAGAGGTTTAATATTTTGCATTTACCATAAGATTATGGTTCTGTGCAAATGGTGATCCTGGGGTCACATTTGGCCTGCCCCAGAGGTCACATGTTTTACAAAGACATAATATAGGGAATATTTTTTTAAATCTTCTCAGAAACAACTTGGTCAAACTTGGTCAATTTTGACCAAACTTCACATGGATGATCCTTAGGTGAATGTTTTTCAAATTTATTAAAATTAGGTAAACACGTTATCCAAGATGGTCGCAATAGAAAAATCTTTAAATTACTTCCTGTACACGGGGAATCTAAGGCCATGATACCCTTGGGTCACATTTGGCCCCGCCACAGGTGTCAAATGTAAATATTAAAAAGAAAAAATCTTCTGAAACTACAAGAGCCAGAGGTTTAATATTTTGCATTTACTATAAGCTTCTGGTCCTCTACCAAGCTTGTTCAAATAGTGAACCTGGGGTCACATTTGACCCCGCCTCAGGGGTCACATGTTTTACATAGACATATCATGTATATAGGGATAATCTTCTTCTCAGAAACAGCTTGGCCAAACTTGACCAAACTTCACATGGATGATCCTTAGGCCAAATAAAATTATACCTGTGTGTTGATGTAACATTGCTGAAAAAAATAGGGTAGGTAGGTAGGCATTTTATTTTATTTTATTATTTTATTTTATTTTTTGGCGAAGTTACATTTAAGGTGGTGGTGAGCTTTGATGAATGGGAAAATGTGGTATTTTAAAAACTACAATAGATAACAATATGAAATTGTGTATGTTTTATTGTTTCCCAAAAGGCCTGGTAACAACTGGCTCTTTTCCCAAACACTTGCAATTATTACAAGGGGTAAAACAGTTTTAAATGTTTTCTGCAAGTCCGAAAGAGGGTAGGCTCCAACAGTAATGAGTACATGAGTCGGCTGGGATCAGTCCAGCTCCATACAGTGTGATCTCCAGTGGGGCCTGAAATGTTATGAGTGACTTGACTTCCATGCTCTTTCTGAATACCGGTATATGACCGTCAGGAAGAATGGGGGACTAACAGGTTTGTCAACTTCTGCGGTTGACATACATGTAACCAAGAGCAGTTCTTGCCTCCCAGACAGCTAAAAAAATATTCAAAGTTATAATGTCAAATGTTAATTGACCATTTGAATAGTTTTGTAAAAGTGTTGACTTACATGTATATTACTTCTCTAACATCAGAAAGTAATAAATATTTATAAATTTCTCATGTTAGTTATTATGAGCCTATATTGAGGTTGAGTTCAGAAAATTATTATGGAACGGCGTACTTCTTCAAGATGTTATAATGCAGTAGTAGTCGATGCCAGGCACATTAATATTACTGTTTTAGAAACAAACTTACGACAGGTGGCCTGGAACTCGGGGCATTTACTGACCTGTTTGTGGTACTTGTCAAACAATTCAACAATCGATTCTTTATGGAGAGTGCACGCCATAACATTAGCGCTTCCATGTGCCGACATTTTTGAAACTGTACAGCCAAAACAGCACTGGGAGATGCCATTTTGACTGTTTTATACCAGTTCTGTGCACAGTATACCGTGAAATTCACACGCTTTCAAAACCGCATCGCGAAATTGAAAATTGCACCGTGATCTAATGAACATTATTTTTTAACATTTTTTTTATTTTTTTATTTTTTTTTTATTTTTATTTACTTTTTTTTTCAATAAAATAAAAAGGAGTCGGGTTTTTTTTCAGAGGGTCGGTCGGGTTACAGTAAACTCAGGTATAATTTTAATTGGCCTTATATGAATGTTTTTCAAATTTGTTAAAACAAGTTAAAGGGACACTGTCCGTAAGTAAGCAGATATTGAGCATAACAAAATAACTGTCTGACTTTTATTCATTGAAATGTATACATGAAAACATGAGGATAGACCCTAAGAACTATGTAGGAAAACATTCGTGAGTTTGAAAAAAAAAAAGTTTTAATTATTAAATGTAAATAAAGTGGGACCCACAATATTTACCTTTTGTGCATTCACGTGGCTTCCATAGCGCATTAGGTTTTCACAATAGTTTGTATTGTGTAATATGTATAGCCCGCTTAGCTCAGTCGGGAGCGAGTTCCGACAACTTAACACTCAAGCACACTTAGTTTGAGCTGCGAGTTCAAACCCACGAAGTTGATTTGCTTTTTTTTTGTACCGCGATTGAATTCTGTCAAACAATCTTGCTTTTAATTAGTAAATATTGAATAATGTATAATGTTTGCGAACATAATTATTGGGTGTTTTATAAGCTAAAAGTTACGGACAGTGTCCCTTTAAATGTGACATCCATGATGGCCACCATACAAAAATCTTTGAATTACTTCTTGCACTGGGAAGCTTAAAAGCTGTGGGTTCAAATCCCACTGGAGGTAAACATTTGTTTTTCTCTTTCTTTTTGAATCTTGATTTTTAGCTCTATTGGACAAATGCTATATTTTGCCTCATTAAGACTATAGGGCCTTCATTTTTCATCTGATCTTTACCAAACTTTATCTGATTGCTAATATCAATGAAAGCACGGACAAGTTCGAAAAACAACCAGATCGGACCTGTAACAGCGAAGTAACGGCCCTTGATTTAGTTTAAAATGCTATATTTTGCCTCATTAAGGTGATGGATTCAGGGCCATCTTGGCCCTCTTGTTTTAGAGACTGAGGAGAATTTTATTCAATAAAAGAGGGGAAAACCTTTTGGCAAGGGATGGGGTCGAGTTTCAGCCACAAGTTCTATAACATAAAATGTCATAAACTATTTTCATCATCATTCTATCAAAACATTTTTCATCTACCATATTTCCCCTAATAAAAGCACCCCCACTTTTTTTTTTTTAGAAACCATGCCTTCTTAGAAAATTAAAAAATTCAAAACATCTTCAAAATTCAATACATTTTCGATCTTTTGTAAAATAAAAAGACAAGATTTAGTATTATGACATTTGAGGCTCAGTTTGGGGTATACAGTCTGGCCATAGTTGCTTTTAAGTACAGATATAACCCTAAATTAATATAAAAAAAAAGGAAAAACTAATAAGAGACTGCCCCCTTTTCATTTTGCATATATATATCTTCCAAGTGCTACTGTTAGCGGAAATGCGGTAATTTTATTTACCGATCCGGTGTATGTGCATCCATTCATTCGTTTGTCTGTGCGTACAACATTTATTTATTTATATTTTTTTCATTACTTGCAGGATTTTCACCAAATTCCACCATTGTGTTCCTTATATGCATAGATCTTACATCATGCAAAATTTCAGGTTACTGTGATCTTCTATATAGAAATATAGGTCACATCTGGTCTCCTCTACGACATGTGTATCTTGCTTCATTCTTGCAAAATGTTCACCAAACCACCAGAATTTCCTGCATAGATATGCCCGATGAAATATAATTGACAAAATAAATGTTTTCCGGACTCTAAGGGCAGTAACGAATACAAGAGCTGGCGATTATGATACATATCACGAATACAAAGTGATGAATATTTATTCATGAATACTGTAAATCACATTATTTCTGCGTGACTTTAAGTTCGCGCATCACCGGGTCTGTGATTTATTCGCGTGATCATGAATTCGCGTCCAAGCATAATGTAAATATTCATATTTTCCTACTAATAATTAATTAACTATTTCCTATTCCAAAAGGTAATTTTCAGATTTATGTTTTAAATTATTTCAATGTCAGAGTGATTTTAGTAAATAAAAACAGTAATTTGGTGTGTTTTATATTATGGCAAGTCTGCAATGCAGATGTGGAGGCATTTAGTGTTTAGTATGAGCATCCCTCTGTTGCCAGGTCATATTTTGGTTTCCATGCAATAACTTTTATTAGGATAGATTGGATGGATGGACAGACGGACGGGTGGATGGTTTACAAACAGCTCTACTGATCAGAGATCACCAGAGCTTATGCTGTGGTGCGGTGTCCGTCTTCCGTCTGTCCGTCCGTAAACTTTTTTTTGTAGTGACTACTCCTCTGAAACTACTGAATGGATTTCATGAATCTTTACAGAAATGTTGCCCATGAAGTCTAGTTGATCCTAGCAAAAATTCATGTTGATGTGAATTCCAAGATGGCCGCCAAATCTAAAGATAGATTTTTAAAAAACAAGTTTGTAGCGACTACTTCTTAAAAACTCTTAAGTGATATTGATATGGGACTTTTTCTAAAATGATCAGCATGACATGAAGTTGTTCCTTGTCGAAAATCGTTTTG
This sequence comes from Cyrtodaria siliqua, assembly GCA_037043455.1. Classification (NCBI taxonomy): domain Eukaryota; kingdom Metazoa; phylum Mollusca; class Bivalvia; order Adapedonta; family Hiatellidae; genus Cyrtodaria; species Cyrtodaria siliqua. Next base: position 20,733 of record JAWPHD010005336.1, on the reverse strand, counting down.
ATTCGACGTTAAACATAACTGCCAGCGGCCATCTTTGTTGACATAGAGTTATTTAGTAAACACTTGTAACGACTACTCCTCTGAAACTACTCGACGGATTTTTCCATGAAACTTCACAGGAATGTTGCCCTTGACGTATAAATGATCCTAGCAAAATTTCAGGTTGGTCGGAAATTCAAGATGGCCGCCACAGCTAAAAATAGATTTTCAAAAAACAAGTTTGTAGTCTTGAAAACTATAAGTGAAATTGATATGGGACTTTTTCTAAATAATCAGCATGACATAATGTTGGTCCTTGTCGAAAATCCTTTTGATTCAATGTTAAACATGGCTGTCAGCAGCCATCAGCCATCTTTGTTTGCATATATATAGTTATCTAGTAAAAACTTGTAGCGACTACTCCTCTGTAACTACTCAACTGATTTTCATGAAACTTCACAGGAATGTTGCTCTTGATTTCTAATTGATCCTTGCAAAATTTCAGGTCGGCCGAAAATTCAAGATGGCCGCCATGGCTAAAAATAGATTTTCAAAATAAAAGTTTGTAGCGACTACTTCCTGAAAACTATAAGTGATATTGATATGGGACTTTTTATAAAATGATCAGTATGACAGTCATGATATTGATCCTTGTCAAAAAATATTTTGATTTGACGTTAAACATGGCCGCCAGCGACCATCTATGATGTTAATCCTTGTCAAAAATTATTGTGATTTGACGTTAAACATGGCCGCCAACGGCCATCTTTGTTTACATAGAGTTATATAATGAAAACTTGTAGCGACTAGTCCTCTGAAACTACTATAACCATGCACCTGATGGGGTTTCAACAAACTGTGTGAGAAACGTGCATCATATGGAGATACGCACATCATAGTGGGGTTTTGGTTCAGTGGTGTTTGATGTCAATTCTGGCCCCTTAAATATTTTTCTTAGAAAAATTATTTTGTTCGCTATTTCTCCATAAGTCCTATAGATATATATGGATTTTTGCCAATCTTTGTGAGAAGCATCAGTATGAAGTGGAGATGCGCATATAGTTGTGGGGTATGCATTTGCAGGGGTATTAAAAAACTTCAGTGATAGTTTTAGTTTGAAAAGGTTTTAATCTAAATGTTTATTAGTTTTGCCTAGTTTTGAACACTCTTTTGTGATGTCTGGGCGATCTCTGTAGTGTAAAGAAACACACTTTTCTTTCGAGAAAAGAAATCCAGATTCAAGTCTTGGCAGAGTCCTGACACACTTACAGAGTTGTACATACAATTTTTAGTTTTGCACATCAATAATGTTGTTTTTGTACAGCATGAACTTAAAAAATATAGACAATTGATCATATTAATACCGTATGTAAATTGTAATTATTCATACGTATGGACATATTCAGAGTGAGTTTTTTATATAATTGTGCATTGGAACATTATTTTTAGTCAAAAGTCAGACTTTTAAGAATACATATAGCCGGAACTAAGCTATAGCGAATCGTCGGTTTTAGCGAAGTTTTTTTCAGTTCGCCGTCCAGCTCGTTAAGCTTAATATAAAAATAGCGAATATAGCTCTTCCTTGGTTAAAGCAAAGCACTTAAATTGCACGTTTATTTTAAAACATTTAAAACAAATAAAAACATTGCATCTTCATTTCACTTTTCCATTTCGTTCTCTGCCTTTGCTACATCAAATTGAACTCACAATTAATTTTACACAAGATGCTTTAATTCTATTACATTGAATTAAAATAAACATATATACTACAATATTTATTCTTATTGCCGCTCGTCGTCATAGTATATATTGTATCCTATTACTTTTCATGTTACATAAGATTCCACTAAGTTTATAATTATGTGTCCTGTTATTTAACGTATAATTGTAGTATATTTTCTTTTTCTTTTTTTTTTTGATGTGAAAATACATAATGAAAACCTCAAAAAGTTACATACTACTAATTAAAAGTGGTATTTTAACGTACTGAGTGATGATATAATGACTAAATAAAAAACTGAATTGAACAGAATGTTGTTTAAATGCACATCCTGAGAGAGTGGAAACTGTTATTATAACATATTATAACTAAATAAGGAAACTGAATTGAAGTGAATCTTGTTTAATCACTCGTCAACATATTATAGGTTATTTAGAGCCGACCAGAGAAAGTAGAAGATAGTATTATAATGTATTGCATGGTGAAATATATGACTGAATTAAAGAAAGTGGATAAAATTGAATATTGTTTAAAAGCTCATCAACACATTACAGGTTATTTAGAGCCGCCCCAGAGTATAAACATCAACTGATGTCTAATATATACCCCTGAGAGAGTGGAATGTGGTATTATAACATACTGATTGGTGAAATAATGACTAAATAAGGAAATTAGATTGAACTGAATCTTGTTTAATGGCTCATCAACACGTTACAGATTTTTCAGAGCCACGCCAGAGAATGCACTCAATGCACATGAGAGAGTGAAAATTGGTATTATAACATATTGAGTGTTGACTAAATAAGGAAATTGAGCTGAACTGATTCTTGTTAAATGGCTCATCAACATAATTATTATTGGCGGCACGCTTTGAGTGCACAGCCTATATTTGTTATTGGTTTTTGATGCTGCCTATGGAGGAGCACGTGACAGAGGACAAAGGTCATATAGCGTTCAATAACTTTTGCATTCCAGGACGGATTCATGATAAAACACTTATATCAATCAAAATATAATGTTCGAACCATATTGTTAAGGTTTAAACTTTGAATACGCCATATATCTAGGACGAAATCGGACGTAAATTGCTGAAATTAACCCTGGTGCGTAACCTAGGATAGCACATATTGCTGTGCAGATCGAATCAATTCCTTTGCAAATAAGGGACCATGTTTAGGCTCATTCATTAAGTTTAATTAGGCTCTTCAGAATAGAAAATATAATTATTTGTCAATTTTAAGTCAGACACCCAGACCCCTTTGAAAAGCCTGATATATTCTCTTTAAAGTGTATAAACAATAAAATTTGCAAATAAATACACATGTTTGTTTCCTCCTTTTGAAAATATCCTGCGCTGTCCTCTGATGCTACGCATCAGTGTCTTCTTGCAGGTTATTTAGAGCCGCCCACAGAATATTGCAGGTGGTATTATAACATATTGCGTGGTGAAAATATAATGACTGAATTAGAGAAAGTGAATATAATATAATTGAATATTGTTGAACGGCTCATCAACACATTACTGGTTATTTAGAGCTGCCGCAGAGTATACGCATCAACTGGTGTCTAATATATACCCTTGAGAGAGTGAAATTTGGTATTATATCGTATTGAGTGGTGACTAAATAAGGAAATAGAATTGAAACAAATTTTGTTTAATGACTCATCATTATAGGTTATTTAGAGCCACCCCAGAGAGACTGAAACTACACTATTAGGTGTAATTGCGTGGATTAAATCAAGAATCTCATCCTTGACAGCAGATTGTCAGCTAAAAGCGGTGGCACGAAATATCCAAATCTACCCAAATACACCCAAATCTGCCTAAATCCTTACCCAAATCTACCCAAACCCTTGCCCAAATCTACCCAAATCTACCCAAATCCTTGCATAAAGCTACCATTATACACATATAATGTGACACGAAAGTATATGTGTATAGTGTAACATCTGAAACAAGAAATATTTACCCAAATCTACCCAAATCCTTGCCCAGATCCACCACTATACACATATAACGTGGCACGAAAGTATATGTGTATAGTGTAACTTATGAAACAAGAAATATTTACCCAAATCCTTGCCCAAATCCACCACTATACACATATAACATGGCACGAACGTATATGTGTATAATGTAACTTCTAAAACAAGAAATATTTACCCAAATCCTTGCCCAGATCCACCCCTATACACATATAACGTGCACGAAAGTATATGTGTATAGTGTAACTTATGAGATAAGAAATATTTACCCAAATCCTTGCCCAAACTACCACTGTACACATATGATTTGGCACGAAAGTATAATGTGTATAGCATAACTTCTGAAACAAGAAATATTTACCGAAATCTACCCAAATCCTTTCCCAGATCCACCACTATACACATATAACATGTATAACATGACACGAAAGTATATGTGTATAGTGTAACTTCTGAAACAAGAAATATTTACCCAAATTTACTCTAATCCTTGCCCAAATCTACCCAAATCCTTGCCCAAATCTACCACTGTACACATATAACGTGGCACGATGGGGCTACACTTATGCTTGCGTTGCTACATATGCGTGAGTGCGTGCGTGCGCTCGTGATGGAGTAGGTGGGGCGTTGAGTGGATGGTGGGGTGTGTGGTTGGTGGAGGGTGGGGGTGGGGTGTGGGTAACGTCGCTTTGTTCAATTGCTCAGTAATATTACGATGGTAAATCAGCTAAATTAGGGGTACATGTAATATACATGCTATCTAGTCTCAGTAGACGTAGTGACATAATATATAAATATATTCCTAAATATTCGCAGAGTAGAACTAACTCCACGGTCTTAATTAAACTAACAAATTGTATAAGTGTGCGTATACATTATCAATCAAAAGTTGCATCGTTTCACAAACATATTAAACATATTTGCATGCATAATAATACTTCCAAATATAAGTGTGTGCTATATGAAATCTAATATGCAAATTTGTAGAATCTTATCAGTGTTGTTACGTAATGGTGATTAACTGCCTAATCGGACACCACCGTTAATTGCGTAACAGTAATTATCGACGCAACGGGGGTTTGACCATATATCACGGACTTAGCTGTGTATTACAACAGTCATACATGCTTTAGTAATTATCGACACAGCGGGACATTAACCCATATATCACGTTGTCGTCACATTGCAGCAGTGTATTATTTACCAAAACTATTACAAATGTGAGAAGAATTGAAGGGACAACGGCAATCTTGCTCTATTACTAGGCACAATTATTTTGAAGGAAATAGTCTGTCCATGTTGTTCTAGTGAACCCTAAATGGAAATTACATCGACCAAAATTAATTGACATTTGAATTATACACATATTATTAAAGGTGGGCGTAAAGGACGTTTTAATCCTTCAATTTACACACGCACGCACGCACGCACGCACGCACGCATACACACAAATGCACACACGCTTGACAGACAAGCATTAGCTATAGAAGAACATAATGCATACTAATCTTTATTATATTACACGAAAGTATATGTGTACAGTGTAACTTCTGAAACAAAAACTCTACCCAAATCTACCCAAATCCTTGCCCGAATCTACCACTATACACATATAACGTGGCACGAAAGTATATGTGCACAGTGTAACTTCTGAAACAAGAAATATATACCCACATAAAACGTGGCACGAAGGATGGGGCAACAATTATGCTGTTGCTACATATGCGTGCGTGTGCGCGCGCGTGTATGTGTGTGTGCGTGCGCGATGGTGTAGATGGGGCTCACAGGTAATACTCAGGCTTCATATATGTCATAAATAGATGTTATAAATAAACGAATGTGTACGTGAGAATCACGCTGACCCACTTTGAAATACATGCTTCATAGATGTCATCAATAAATATAGATATAAAAATCGAACAATAAAAGTAGCATTCAACCACTAACACACTCAGATACAAAGAACAACTTTAAAGATGAATAAAAGGCCAAATAAAACATAACTAATGTATGCGTGGAATAACATGGATCAGGATGAAATACAGGTAATGCACATGCTTCATAGATGTCATAAGTAAACGAATGTATGTGTGAGAATCACACGGACCCAAGGGTGAAATACACGTGCTTCATAGATGTAATAAATAATGTCCAAAAATCGTGCAAATATTCATACAGTCTTTCCTAGGAAACCTTGCATTATCAGTACTTTAAGTACATTGAATTATCATAAGGCAAGTAATTATGTAGGGGAAATAACCCTGCAAGCGATGTGGCAAATATCGCCGACGGATGTCGTACCGTTTCACTTTGCACGTAATGAAATCAGTTTCTGTCGAACGGATTGCGTTTGCATTGCACCGACTTTGTTTTCGCCCGATCATTTTACTTACCACCAGACTAAATGTGTTTGCGTTAAAACGATTCATATTGCATCATGCTGATTTACTTTGTTCTGTATCACTTCACAATTTTCGATGAATCGTTTAAGTTTTCATCGTAAAGACTCGTATTTTATTGTATTGCATTAGTTTTTTTTGTCAAATGGTTTGTCATTGCACTGAATGATTTCTATTTGCGTCGTATGGTTTGAAATTTTACAGCGTATCATTTCACTTCGAACCGTATCGATTCACTTTGTAACGAATGAACAGGGTTTACACGTCGCATCGAATCAATATGTACGTCATCAAATGACTTCATGTTGAATTAAATGGCCTGTCATTGAATGGTTTGTAAATATCCACATTTTGACGGTTATGGCTTCCCATATTCATTTATTCATGATCTGTATGTGTTATACTTAGATTGCATGTAAATGCTTCCTTGTTTGTTTGCCAAGTTGGTAGACTTTTGGTCAACCTTTATATGTTTTTGATGTCATGTCTTGCTTTTATTCATCTTTGTAATTATATTTAGTTTCTATGTGTGTTTTTGTTGACTGTGGTAGTTGTATAATTATCTACTTTTATATCCAATTTTAGAACAAACTCGCCAGCCATGCTACGCGTATCGACAAAGAACATGCAACATTACTAAAGTTGGTAAATACCATGCAGCAACAGTTTAATTTGTTCAAGGAGACAGAAACAGACATTAAAGCGAGTATCATGAAACTACAGAAAATTATAAAAGATACAGCTGAGGTAAGACTTTATGAAGTTTGTGAAGCACTCATCTTCCTACAAATTGTTGGTATCCCTATGGGTACGAACTGTGCACCACTTGTCGCAGATTTGTTTTTATTTTGCTATGAAAGAGATTCATGTTGAGTATTTCACCAGATACCCAGGCAGATGTTATTGAAGCTTTTAATGACACCTCTCGGTATCTGGATGACATACTGAACATTGACAACCCTTTCTTTCCAACTATGGTTGATAATATTTATCCTAAAGAACTTCATCTTAATAAAGCTAATATATCTGATAATAACGCTTCTTTTCTTGATTTATATCTCTGGATTGCAAATGGTGAAATAATTAGCAAAATCTATGACAAGAGATGATTTTAATTTTGACATTGTTAATTACCCCCACTTGGATGGGGATGTACCCCGAGCAACTTCTTATGGGGTGTATGTGTCTCAACTTATTCGTTTTTCAAGATCTTGTACTCGAGTTGAGGACTTTAATATTCGTAATCTCTGTATAACTAAAAAGCTACTCAATCAGGGTTACCGTTACCATAAACTTCGTAAAACCTTTGCAAACTTTTATTATCGTAATCCTGATCTTCTTTCCAAATAAGGACTCTTCTGCGACAAGGACTATCACAACCTGACTTCCATGGTCATGTGATTTATAAACTTCGTAAGATTCTTGGTCATGATCACTTTTATACTATCTTTGTTAAACTTGTTAAAAAGTTTATCAAAAGAGGTTATGACCCTATCATTTTGCAACGTACTGCATGCTTGGTGGTGGACCCTTTTACAGTTCGCCACTATGCTTTCCTGTTTAATTGTACGATGACCGGACAGGCTGTGGACCCTATGATGACGCCTACCTAAAGCCCATTGGGACGGTGGCGTTTGATATTTGTCTATGATATTTCCTGTCGTGCCCTTAATGGTTTATTCTCTTGTTGCTCTGGCTTCTGCCAAGTCATTGAGTACCTTCATTGTGGCTTTCTAGGCTATTTGGTTTTGTATTATATATACACGAACATATTTGTGTTTTACTTATGTTGCCTGTTGATGCTGCCTTGTTGATTAGAGATTAGATCATGGCGGGGATTTCTTTATTTACACTGTCCTGTTTTAATGGGATGACAGTAGGGTAAGTGTGAGGTTTGGTGCACCCTAGAACCGGTTTAACCCCCCAGTGGCCTTTGTTGCCACTGACCGTTCCAAGGCGGTAGCCCTATTGTCAACCCTTTTGTGTGTGTGATGTCGTTTGCATTTTTTATTACTTTTGCCTTCTCGTTTGTCTGTTTGCGTGTTTGTTTTTGTGTTTTGTGGTTGATTGTCGTCCTTGAATGCTGCTTTCCCTGTCCGATAGTTTTATCTTTCTTTACATGAATGTAACATGTTAATAAATGAAACTTGCTTTAATATTTAGGGAAAAATAATTTTTTCTTTAAATAATGTACGTACTCTTCATCCTACGAATTAACAGAGATGGGCAAAAACAATATTTGGACTGGAAAACATTTAATTGTGTTTTACTCGTACTTGGCAATGCACGTGTCTATGCAAAAACGTCCGTATAAGGACATATGAAGCAAATATGTTATTGTTTCACGGTGCAGTATGGCAATATTCAATCGTTTACAATCAAACTTGACATATAAATGAATTATACCGTATACTTGACAGAGAACCACCATGATACTACTGTGACGATGATGTTGCAATGTCCTTATATTGCCTATTAATGCTGCCTTGTTGGTTAGAGAATAGGTCATGGAGGGGATTTCTTTACTTACCATGTCCCGTTTTATTGAGATGACAGTAGGGTAAGTGTGAGGTTTGGAGCACCTAGAACCTGGTTTAAACACCCAGCGGCCTTTTTGGCACTGACCGTTCCATGGCGGTAGCCCTTTTTGTGTTCGTGACGTCATATGCCTTTATTCTTTGTTAACATTGCCATTTATGTTTGGCCATTTGTTATGAGTTATAGACAAAAATAGCGGGACTCGGCAAATTATGAGTTATATTCAAAAATAGCGGGACGCCGCAACTTATGAGTTATAAAACAAATAGCGGGACGCCGCAAGTTATGAGTTATAGATCAAATAGCAGGACGCCGCAAGTTATGACTTACAGAAAAAAATAGCGGGACGCCGCAACTGATGAGCTATAGACAAAAATAGCGGGAAGAACAGGAGATGTAGCATTTAAGGACGACAGTCAACGACAAACAAAGAACCTCCTAACATAACCTTCTATTTAAATTAAAAATTACATGTTTATAAGATGCAATATTACAGCATTTATAGACCGTCTCCGTGGCCGAATGGTTTGCGAATTTGCGTTGTTAACCTTCGCCTCTCACCGCTGCGGGTTCAAATCACACTTGGAGCTCGACTTGTTAGTGAGGGAGTGTCGATTCTTACGGATGACAGAGGTGTACAATATTGGTTCTACCCAAACAATCGACTGTCATATATAAAAGAGAGTATGATAATGGACCTTTGGAAACGGCCGAGCACGACACAGACGAAATATTGCAGTCTCGGTTTGATTGAGAATGTTCATGAGCGATAGTGAAATATGCTAGGTACCGCTCACGCCCTCTAGCCCCGGGTTGAGCAGAACTGAATATTCACAAAAATCAACAGTACAGAGATTTAACCATCCCGAAGATGGCAAGCATATGGCGGTGGATATAGCAATATTTGTATCTTTATTTAATTCCCTATATCCAGCGGCGTATGGTCCCAGGATCTAATAAAATGGTATGCCCTGAAGAGCGAAATAAACAAACCTTGCATGTGTTGAAAATGACGTAAAACACCATAAAAACAAAAATCGGCATTTATGAGTTTCAATATGAGTTGGTATTGTATCAGTTATTTATAAAACGCTAAAGCAATTCTAAAAGTTGTTCAGTAGTTTGAAGATATATACAGTTCCAGCGTGTTTAAAGCCAGAAATGAACAAGTCCCCTAATGGAGACTGTCATATGTGTGTACACGTAGATCTGCGGTAAAAAAAAAGAAAAAAAACTTTATTGTAATGATTGTTAATCTTTAAAAAATAATGCATTTGTTAGAAACATTTGTATAAGTTGGTCAATTGTAATAACGATCACTCAACATGTAGCCATGTTAAGGACTTTAATATTCGTAATGTTTGTATAACTAAAAAGCTACTCCAGCAGGGCTATCGTTACTATAAATTTCGAAAACTTTTGCAAAATTTTATTATCTTAACCCTGATCTACTTTAAATATAAAAGTAATTTAAGAACTCTTCTGCGACAAGAACTATTACAACCTCAATTCTATGGTAACGTGATTTACAAACTTCGTAAGATCCTTGATTGTAATCCCTTACATACAATATTTATTAAATCTGTTAAAAAGTTTATTAAAAGAGGTTATGACCCTATCATTTTGCAACGCACTGCATGTTTAGTGGTTGACCCATTTACAGTTCGCCACTATGTTTTCCGCTTTGACTGTGCGATGACCGGACAGAGTGTGGACCCTATGAGGACGTCTACCTAAATCCTTATAGGATGGTATCTTATCGTACCCATAACAGTTCTCTTCTGTCCTGGCTTCTGCCAAGTCATTGAGTACTTACTTTGTGGCTTTCTAGGCTTCTGTTTTTTATATTATGTATACATGAACATTTATGTGTTTTACTTATATTGCCTATTAATGCTGCCTTGTTTGTAAGAGAGTATAACCTGGCGGGGATATCTTTATTTACACTGTCCCGTATATTGGGATGACAATAGGGTAAAAGTGATGTTTGGTGCAACCTAGAGCCTGTTTTAAACCCCCAGTGGCCTTTCTTGCCACTGACCGTTCCAAGGCGGTAGCCCTATTGTCAACCCTTATGTGTTTGTGATGTCTTAACTTGCCTTTTTCATCTTTATATTAATTTGTTCTTTGTTTCTTTGTGTGTTTATGGTTAACTGTCTTCCTTGAATGCTACTTTTCCAGTTCGATTTTTATATCCACTTTTAGGTTACTCAGTGAACAGAACAGGACACAGCAAGGTTCATGCTATTCTTGCTTTACAGGACTAAAGAGAACATACACATTTATGTGTAAGAATATGTATTGTATTCAACTTAAATTGTTAGAGCTAATCATATTGCTGCTAGGATGAACCCGTATGTTAGTAATCGTCGGCTGCTGATTTACTTATTTCAGGCGATGCCAATAGATATTGTATATACGTGGGTTAATGGAAGTGATCCACGACTGATAAGAGACCTGAATCGTGTAAAGAAATATGTGCCAACTGCAAGGTAACCTGTATGCGTGTTACCGAGAATGTGTGTGAGTGGGTGGTGGTGTAATGTTGCTGAGACTGTGTGTGAGTGGGTGGTGGTGTAATGTTGCTGAGACTGTGTGAGTGGGTGGTGGTGTAATGTTGCTGAGACTGTGTGTGAGTGGGTGGTGGTGTAATGTTGCTGAGAATGTGTGTGAGTGGGTGGTGGTGCAATGTTTCTGGGACTGTGTGTGAGTGGGTGGTGGTGTAATGTTGCTGAGACTGTGTGTGAGTGGGTGGTGGTACAATGTTGCTGAGACTGTGTGTGAGTGGGTGGTGGTGCAATGTTGCTGAGACTGTGTGTGAGTGGGTGGTGGTGTAATGTTGCTGAGACTGTGTGTGAGTGGGGTGGTGGTGTAATGTTGATGAGACTGTGTGTGAGTGGGTGGTGGTGCAATGTTGCTGAGACTGTGTGTGAGTGGGTGGTGGTGCAATGTTGCTGAGACTGTGTGTGAGTGGGTGGTGGTGTAATGTTGCTGAGACTGTGTGTGAGTGGGTGGTGGTGTAATGTTGCTGAGACTGTGTGTGAGTGGGTGGTGGTGTAATGTTGCTGAGACTGTGTGTGAGTGGGTGGTGGTGTAATGTTGCTGAGACTGTGTGTGCCGGAGGTCATGGGTTAAAGCCCCTGCGGCGTCGAACCAACTACTTTATACAACTGATACTGGCTCCCTTGCTTGACGTTCAACATATAACGGGGAGTTATAGGACTGGTCGAACAGGGTCCGTATTCATAAAGCTTCTTAGCAATATCTTAACAATGTTATCAATGTTTTAAACACATTTTTTTTGTATCGATTTAAGGCTTTTCTTAATATCTTTTACAAGCGTATGGCTAAATAAAACCTACAACTACACATGGCAATCTTGAGTTTTATTCAAACATTAAACATTGCTCCTCGATTTAATTATCCTGCGTCATTTGTTACTTTAAAACTGCTTGCATATAATTAAATAAAAAAAGTAAGATTTAAATATTCTTCGTTATTTTACCTTTTTTTTTAAATATAGTATTGGTGCAGTATTATAAAAACGTAGTAATATGTAAAACCAATTTGCTTTGAACTATTCTAACAGTTAATATTAATGATTGAACAAATGCAAGTTTAGAGAAAAACTAACGGGACGCCGTGAGTTTTAAAAAAAACAAGATTGCCGTGTGTCCCTTTAACACATATGGTGTGTAGTGTCCCTGAGAAGTTAATAAGGATATTTAAAAATTTGTAAAAATCTTAAATTTCGACTTAAAGGTAATGTAGCGACACAGCCAAACCATTTTTATTATTGAATTGAATGTTGTTTAACGGCTCATCAACACAGTATAGGTTATTTAGAGCCGCCCCAGAGAGAGGGGAAGGATACATAGGAATCCGGGAAACTGCCCTACCTTTATTATCGAATAGATTCCTATGGTTCTTTAACGTGCTCGGAGGATAGACCGATACACGGGACCGCCCGGTTTACGTCCCCATTCGACGGACGAGGCTAAGGGAAAGTGTCTTGCCCAAGAACACACCGACGGCACCACGGAGGATTGAACCCGGGGCCTCCGGTTACAAATCCGCCGCGCTACCGACTGCGCCACGCCAGCCCCCCGCCATTTTGAGAGCTATGACATCACGGTTCTAATTGACCATATATGAAATATTTATAAATATGAACATTTACTGATATAGGGGAAAAATGACAGCAACTGTATGAAAAATATGTAATACTTAATGGCAATAATGCTTTATATGACCAGTAAAAAAAATGCATTCATTTGCAGTGATTTTCTTCGTTTTAAATGATATTTATCAATATTCCATATATGGAACTATGACGTCATAGTTCTAAAAATGGCAGCTCCCATATTCATTTTAGAACAACCTTTAAATGGTCATATCTTTTTTGTTTATCATCCGATTTTGATAATTCTTTTTATACGACGTGATCGCAGGGTATACGTTGATACAAGGGACAGCCCGGCTAACGTCACCATCTGACGGCTAAAGAGCGTGTTTTCTAAGAGCAAACCAAAGGAACATAGTGGCGCCTCCGATTTGTTCTACAAACGTTAAAGCCTTTACATAATATACACATATTAATACAGGGTAAAAAGTATTAAATCACATGAAGGCCATGATCACTTCATACAATAGTATTAAATGTGTTTATCAAAAGCGGTCACGACCCCATTATTTTGCAACAGACGGAATGTTTAGTGGTTAATTCGAACGGTGGGGCATATGAACCATTACCTTTTAAAAATACAGTTTATTTATTTAATGCTTTATAGATGCCCAGATACCACTAACAGGTTTAAACGAGCATGGTGCTCGTAAATATTCCCTCCGATCATTAGCAACAAATGCATCGTGGTTTAGACATGTGTTTTGACTCTTGCAATTGCATACCACTTCTGCTTCCACTTTCGAAGCTTATATCTAAAATCATCAAAAGCATGATGATCTGTCATTCCAAATATCAGTAACATGACCGGAATACATTTACTGCCAAAACAAACAAACACAAGAAACTGCGCTAAAATGTTTTAAAGGAAAGAACTATAAGCACTCTTTAATGGAGAACTACTTTCAACCGACTGCATTAAGCGAGCACATCCGGTTGATTTAGAGTATTAAGACCGGTTATGTCATTGAAGCCTGTCTCCGGAATTCAGCTGAAGAAATCATTTCGAACTATGATCAATGGTTGTCCAATGCTGTACACATATTGCCAATCCTGTTTATGTGTTATTGTATTTCTGCTTTTATAATTGTTTTTTGTTTTGACTACTACTACAACGATAGGTTGATTCCTATATCTACATTTATAGCGGCCCAGATAAAAGTGACGTCACCGCCAACAGATTTGCAGATCATGATGCGCTTAAATATTCTCTACGGTCGTTAGAAACATTTGCATCGTGGTATCGACACGTGTACATTGTCACCAACGGACAGGTCCCGACGTGGCTGAACTTAAAGAATGAATGTGTATCAATTGTTACACATCAGGTAAGACTATCTAAATGTTTGGGTTGTTTAAGCAACTAATGTATTGATAAACAAAACGCATTTCCCATGGCTCCTATTGTCATTATTTTGTATGTGTGTAGTGTCGGTTGCTTGCTTCTGTTTATCCTTGTGTTTTTTGTTTGTTATCATTACGTGGTCCGAGAATTAACTTCCATACCCCATCCAGCCCCTTCTCCAAGAAGCGAAAACGGGGTTGGCTGGGGTATGAAATAAAACCGTAATTTCGGCTTAAAACGTCTGCATATTGCAAAATTAAAACATTCATAGTTAATTTTAAACAGGTATTCGCATTTTTTTCAGTAAAAACTGTTTTTAAACATGTTTTATTGTCGAAATATCTGTTATAAAATCCTGCTAATATAAGCTTTCCCATCGTATTACTAATGTGAATGCGTTTTTTTGGATGACTTGTTTTTGTTATGTCACTTTTCTTACTTCTTAATAACATTGTAATTGTTGTTTGTTTTAATGCGTGTTTTGGTTCTGTGAAAGCTACATTTTCTGTTCGACTGTATACCTACTTGTAATTATGTGAATGCTGCATTGCCTTGCATCTACTTGGGGAAACCTTGGCCATTGACATGGATATTGAATAGTTGTCTCTATTGACCAAGAATTACCAAGAGTGGTTGCCGGTGTAGAATACAACCACTGCTATCTCACAAACACACTGTCACATGCAGTGTGGTAGGACCCTACATTAATATTAATTTTGTCATTTTTATCATGCTCATTCAAGGATATTATCATGACACCGCGTATGCAAACGTATAAACGTGGCTCCATCGTAAATGTAGTGTCTACTATAAACCTTTCAGCAAATTTGCAGTTCTGCAGGTAAGAACGTCATGCCGAGTCATTGAGTACCTTCCTTGTGGCTTTCTAGGATATTTTTTTTTGTATTTATGTACATGAGTTCTTATATGTACATGAGCATCTTTGAGCTTTACTTGCTGCCTTGTTGGTTAGAGGCGGGGATTTATTTAATTACCCTGTCCCGTTTTATTGGGATGAATTAGGGTAAGTGTGAGGTTTGGTGCAACCTAGAACCTGGTTTAATTAAAACCCTAGCGGTCTTTTTTTGCCACTGCCCGTTCCAGTGCAGTAGCCCTATTGTCAATGAGCTTTCATTGTGCTGGAAGTATGAAGTGTAGGTAGGTGTTTTCGCATAATTCGACCTATACTTGGTAATGCTCTTTAGAACGTCAGGACTAGGGGGATTCTCTTGGTTTCATTGTTAGCGCTGTTGTTCTGTAACAATTTATTCCATTGTTTTGCATCTACTTTCTTTAGTTCTGTTTCAACAAACTTCCCATCATACCCTCTCCGTTGCAACTGTGTCTTAATGTCCGCTCTGTGCTTTTGATAGCTAGTATCTTCTGACCATATCCGTTTTATCCTACTCCTAGAGCGAATGGAATAGCTTCCTTTGTAGATGATTCATGATGTAAATATAGATGTTTGTCAGATGAGATCCTATCGCCGTCCCTTCCTTTTGCATGTAATGTTTCCCAGCGAATGATATAGTATTACTTTCAAACACAGTGTCCATCATAGAAATGACGTCTTCAGTTGGAATACCTTTGTCCAATCGTCGGTCCAATGCCTCCTTGGCTGCAATTCGTGCTTCAGTTCTCGGAACACTGCGATATAGGGTTTTCACATCAAGACAGAAAAGTATGGTGCCCTCCGGAAGTGGTTGTTTAATGTTCCCCAACTTATTTAGGAAATCCGTGGTATCTTTAATATAGGACGACAGTGAGGTAACATGAGCGCGAAGCTCATTTTCGACTATTTCTGCCATCCTCTCTGTGGGATGGTCTCGTCCATTAACAATTGTACGTAGTGGCATGTCAGTTTTATGTAGTTTTGGATTACCTTGGAGTTTACCGGAAGTTCCTCCCGTGGATATCATGTACCCTCTCAAGTCTTTTATGAGTGAACCTTTTGTGTACAAACCATCAGCTATCTTTTTCACCTTATTCTCTATTGTTTTGGTCCTGTCTTGATTAACCTCACTGTAGGTGCCGTTATCAGTCATTTCCTTCTCGAGTCATCATTGAAGAGCTCCCTCATGGCGTCTTCTTCGTCTCTTATTAAGTCTGACCGGAAGTTTATTCTCAACCCCGTAATGACACCATCTTTGACGCTCTTAATATATGCATCCAGCCACTTATCTCTTCCGGCATTTGGTGTCCATAACGACCTCTTTTTCCTACTGTCATAATCATCATCTACATCGTCCTTGTCATCTTCATAGAAGTATTCCCTCAATCTCATGCGTCGTTCCCATGTTTTCAAATCAGAAATAAGCTTGCCTTTGTCTATGTTCTTTTTAGTCGGCACAAACTTCAGACTTTAGAAAGCAGTGAAACTTGCGCTTCCGTCAGAGTCTTAGATGATCTATTCGTGACCACATCCGTTGTACCAACTTTACTCCCGTCAGTTCTAGCTTTGGTATGTTGTCCTTGATTGGTAGACTTTTTTGACGATGGATCACAAGAACCCATATCCCGATTTCTGTGCATGCGTAATAAGTTAAAGTGTTCGTGTTTATGTTGTACGCACATGTATCTACTTTCTGTATGCAATACGTTTCCGTCCTTTATTGGAAATCTTAACCATTCCGTCTGCTTATCATTACACTTTTTCACGAATATGTCAATTCCATAACACCAACAAGTCGCGTATATTTCGGCCTCCCTAGCCCACGTTTTAATCGCGCCATTTGTTAATCTCATGCCTCTCATATGCTCATCAAAATCACCATCGGACATATATAAGAACATATTATAATTATTTATATAGTCCGATTTCTTTCAGGAAATTTAAAACAAGACTAAACTGTATAGTATCAAATAACTCGGACAGTGTAAATAAAAATATCCCAACCAGGTTGTAATCCCTAACAAATCTCTAACAAACAAGGTAGCCAACATAAGTAAAACACATAAATGATCATGTATATATGATATAAAAAAAAATCCTAGACCCCACAAAATAAGTACTCAATGACTTGGCAGAAGCCAGAGCAACAAGAGAACAAAATGTTAAGAGTACGACACGGCACGATTAAGGACAAACATCAAACGCTACTGTCCTGTATGGATTAAGCTCGATATCTTCGTAGTTGCCATCGCAAAATCAAAGAGATAAGCATAGTGGCAAAACTGTAAATGGGTCAACCACTAAACAAGCAATGCGGTGCAAAATGATAGGGTCATAACCTCTTTTGATAAACTTTTTAACAATATAGATATAAAAATCGAACAGGAAAAGCAGCATTCAAGAACGACAGTCAACCACAAACAAAAACAGAAACAAATAACAAATTTAAAGATGACCAAATGTCCATATCTACGGCCAAATAAGATATCACAAACACAAAAGGGTTGACGATAGGACTACCGCCTTGCAACGGTCAGTGGCAAAAAAGGCCGCTTGGGGTTTAAACCATGTTATAGGGTGCACCAAACCTCACACATACTGTCAACCCAATAAAACGGGACAGTGTAATAAAGAAATCCCCACCATGAACTATTCTCTAACCAACAAGGCAGCATTAATAGGCAATATAAGTAAAACACAAAGATGCTCGTGTATATATAAATACAAAAAAAAACACGATAGCCTAAAAAGCCACAAATAAGTACTGTACCAATGACTTGGCAGAAGCCAGAGCAATAGTTTAATATAAATTTTACTAATTATTTCGCCATTTTCAATAAAGAGATGTAAATCATCAAAAAATGCGATAGTATCAGAAATGTTAGCTTTGTTCGGTTGAAGTTCTTTAGGATAGATATTATTAATCATAGTAGAAAAAAAGTATTGTCAATGTTCAATATGTCATCCATATACCGAGATGTGTCATTAAAGGCTTTCCCTGTCCGATCTTTTTATATTTCTTTTCAATTACATCTGCCTGAGTATCGGATGAAAGACTCAACATGAAATCTCTTTCATAGCAATACAAGAACAAATGGGCGACAAGAGGTGCACTGTTCGTACCCATAGGGATACCAACAATTTGTTTATAAACGGTAGTTCCGTACCTGACGAAAATATTATGTAATAGGAAAATGAGTTCTTCACACACTTCTTGGCAAGTCCACATAGCGTAATTCTCTAAACTGCCGTTAATAAAAATAGCTTTCATATTGTAAAGGCCAAAAATGTTGCCTTTTCTCAAGCGAAGTTTTTTTTGAATAAGAGCAATAAACTTTTCTTTGATAAGGAGATGTGGTAAGGTTGTATATAGTGTAGAGAAGTCATAAGTACTTATAGACGAAACATGAAGTTTATTGCAAATTTTATCAAGAACGTCTCCTGAATTTGTAATAGACCAAAATAAATTAATCTTTGAGTTTTCATAAGTTTTAGCAAAATATTGTACACCTCTCGGTATCTGGATGACATATTGAACATTGACAACCCTTTCTTTCCAACTATGGTTAATTATATTTATCCTAAAGAACTTCAGCTTAACTAAGCTAATATATCTGACAATAACGCTTCTTTTCTTGATTTAGATCTCTCGACTGAAAATGGTAAATAATTAGCAAAATCTATTACAAGAGAGATGATTTTAATTTTGACATTGTTAATATCCCCACTTGTATGGGGATGTTCCCCGAGCAACTTCTTATGGGGTGTATGTGTCTCAACTTATTCGTTTTCTAGAGCTTGTGCTCAAGCTGAGGACTTTAATATTCGTAATCTTTGTATAACTAAAATGTTACTGAATCAGGGTTACCGTTACCATAAACTTCGTAAAACCTTTGCAAATTTTATTATCGTAACCCTGATCTTCTTTACAAATATAACAATAATGTAAGGACTCTTCTGCGACAAGGACTATCACAACCTGACTTCTATGGTGATGTGATTTATAAACTTCGTAAGATTCTTGTTCATGATCACTTTCATACTATCTTTGTTAAACTTGTTAAAAAGTTTATCAAAAGAAGTTATGACCCTATCATTTTGCAACGTACTGCATGCTTGGTGGTGGACCCTTTTACAGTTCGCCACTATGCTTTCCTCTTTAATTGTACGATGACCGGTTTGGCTGTGGACCCTATGATGACGCCTACCTAAACCCATTGGGACGGTGGCGTTTGAGGTTTGTCTATGATATTTCTTGTCGTGCCCTTAATGGTTTATTCTCTTACTGCTCTGGCTTCTGCCAATTCAATGAGTACCTTCATTGTGGCTTTCTAGGCTATTGTTTTTTGTACTATATTTACACGAGCATATTTGTGTTTTACTTATATTTCCTATTGATGCTGCCTTGTTGGTTAGAGATAAGATCACCCTAGAACCGGTTTAAACCCCCAGTGGCCTACTTTGCCACTGACCGTTCCAAGGCGGTAGCCCTATTGTCAACCCTTTTGTGTTTGTGATGTCGTTTGAATTTATTATTGCTTTTGCCTTCTTGTTTGTCTGTTTGCCTGTTTGTTTCTGTGTTTTGTGGTTGACTGTCCTCCTTGAATGCTACTTTCCCTCTCCGATCTTTTTATATTTCCTTTTAACGGCAGTAAGACAAGAAGTTAAAGACTTGGAGATGTTTGTGGTGGTGCAGGCACTAGAATTCGAAATAAAGCGTGCTCTATATGGATTTTATATGTAATTTAGGAATCCAGTACATAGTTGGTTGTTTGTTTTGCTTTTCATCTACCCCAACCTTGATAGTAGTGCACCGAGTGATATGCGTGGAAACAGCATCATCCTCAGTAGATTGAAATGGATTATATGAATTAGTCCTACTGAGTTCCAGAGATAAAACATTGACGTAATATAGGCGTCAAATAATAATTACATTATTAGCTGCTTTATCAGTAGGAACTAAAACAAATTTATTATGAAATTCTTGAATTCCCGATTTTGTTATTACGAAACGAAAACCTAGGTCTCAGAGAAAATAAAGAGTGGTTAGCATTATACAAGTTAAAACGTGTAGCATTGACTTTTTCCAAATAGAAGAGTGTTTGGGTCCGCATGTTCTCTATGACACCATTTTATACTAAAATCCTCAATGGATTGGGCGATCAGAGCATGACATGCATTAAAATCAATAATTAAAGGTAATCTATATTTAGGACCTTTAGAAAATAGATGCCGAATACGTTTATCTACAATATCAAAATTAACAGTGACGACATGACCTGCTGGAGCATAGCACATGTATTAAGTATTTATTTACCCTCACATTCCTTCGGAGTGTTATTTACTATATCAAGATCAGAAACTATTTTGTTGTAGTTGAAAATAATATTTCTAATCGTTTTTTATACTTATAAAAAAATACTGGACTTTCTCAATTTTTGAAATATTTAGGAATAAAATCAACTACATCTTGAATATCTTGAAAAAATATTTGGAAAGTCAATGAAATCAATACCTTTATTAAGATGCGTATTTGACTTTGAGTATCATTCGCATTGCCACTGGGTGCCGACTGTGCATTTGTATTTGGGTATCAGTCACATTGCCATTGGGCGCCGACTGTGTATTTGTCTTTGACAAACAGTCACATTGATTGGCGCCGACTGTGTGCATTTGTCTTTTAGTATCAGT